>JAWDGP010005987.1:245000-260000 GCA_033675545.1 Elysia crispata
ATTTTTTTGAAGCCGTCAACGCACAACAAGGAGACTAAACAGATAGGGTTTCAAAACTGAAGGTAAAGTTATTACTACAATTGCTACTACTGCTACTGCTGCTACTACTACTACTACTACTACTACTACTACTACTACTACTACTACTACTACTACTACTACTACTACTACTACTACTACTACTACTACTACTACTACTACTACTACTACTACTACTACTACTACTACTACTACTACTACTACTAAATTTTTATACTTAAATGCAGCAATAATAATAATAATAATATAATAATAATAATAATAATAATAATAATAATAATAATAATAATAATAATAATAATAATAATAATAATAATAATAATAATAATAATAATAATAATAATAATAATAATAATAATAATAATAATAATAATAATAATAATAATAATAATAATAATAATAATAATATTCTAAAATATTTATTGACGATTGGACAAGGTACTATCAGGTACAAGAATCACCGGAAACTCGTTTCTTTTATAAAGCATGCTGAGACACACCTAGATACTAAACCCGTTTAATAACCATAACAACAACAACAACAACAACAACAACAACAATAATAATAATAATAATAATAATAATAATAATAATAATAATAATAATAATAATAATAATAATAATAATAATAATAATAATAATAATAATAATAATAATAATGATGATGATGATGATAACAATAATAATAACAATAATAATAATAATAATAATAATAATAATAATAATAATAATAATAATAATAATAATAATAATAATAATAATAATAATAATCATTCTTTACTTCGCCTTCCTTTTCCTCAATATCTCTCGTATCCATCTATCCATATCTCTTTCTGCCTGTGTGTTTAGGTGACACACACACACTCTCTCTCTCTCTCTCTCTCTCTCTCTCTCTCTCTCTCTCTCTCTCTCTCTCTCTCTCTCCTTCTCCACTTTACATCTGTGCCCATATGGCTTTCATCGGCCATTATGTCATTTTTCCCTGCCGTCCTTTTTCAGAACATGTTGAATTTTTCCAACCCTTCCCTATTTCAATCCTTTTTTCCATCTCAAAGCTTGAGGTTGAATCAAACATTCCATGACATAATATGTTATGACACTGTAATCGATCTAATTTCCCGTCACGCACTCGTGAGATTAAGTCTGGTCCAAGTCAAGAACACCTTCGCCTAAACCGTTGCTTGCAAAGTCCATCAGACACGCATACATGTACTTTGCTCAGCCCACCAAAAGCCCAGGCCCCTCATCAGAAAGATTTGAGTCGGAAATCAGTACCCATCGATTCTATAGGGCTCATCATGTATGTTTAATAACTTCTTCTTGCTCTTAAGATTGTTGGACAAAAATAAGACGCTGGCTGCATTTCCAGTTCTGAGTGTATTTAGTGTCTGGCCATCTGAACAATTTTAATACAGGGTCTCTACATTGTGGATAAAATAATTGAAATACAATTTTCATAAATCGTTTAAGACGAATAACAAAGTTATTACGGTGGTTTTTGCTATTACGACACAAATTTGAATTCACCAGCTGGTATTTTAAGCCATTATTGTTTAAACATAAGCAGCACTAATTAAGGACAGCGGTCGTATAGTGTAGACAGCTTTGTTAGGAATAATTTCGGAAGCATTTTATCAATGTATCTTAACCAGATAACATTGCTTTGATTTTTTTCCATTTTTTTTTCGTTTTGGAAATTTTTGATAAAGGAAACAAACAACTTGGAGGAAAATGAAGTTTGTTTCACATGAATTTGCATTTTTCAGTCTATTATCAATATCAACTGATAACTAACGTCATGGAGCAAAATATTGTGCCACTGTAGACCTTTATCTCAACATTTCAACAATGATTTTCTTTATTTGCCTTCAAATGACATCGCAAATATTGTTAAAGTTGGTATCAAAAGGGAGATTTAGAGTTTAAAAGCAGAATGTTATAATTAATAAATCAGTGCTCATCCCATGACTGATTAAATGGACGAAGAGTTTTACAAGCACGATCCACGATGAGCGATGATATCAGGGTTTCCGACTCTGTGTTAAATATTCTATCAAATTTATTTTCATACGGATCATGGCATCAAATCTTTGCGGACTTGCAATTAACGAAAGCACCTCGCAATAATCAAAATTCGTTTATTTCATTTGCGTGCAAAACTTTTCCATACTAATTTTTATCATAGCCTCTATTATTCTTATAAAAAATTGTGGGAATCTTATATCAACTTACGAACTAACTCTAGATTCTAGGATCTACACAACATTATTTAGCGTAAGACAACTAGGGATCTAACCTCGGCTCTAAGATACATACTGATGATGTCTGTGGCAAAGTGATAGGCAAGATAATAAATTCTTTTCGGATATTTTTCTAGCGTGCCTTTCAGAGCCACTCCCAACACGAGCTGTACCACAATAATATTGTACATCAACACGACATTTATGCTCTAGGAGACATAAATATTCATCTTTCTTTCAACAGTTAAACTTGTTTTATTTTCTCTTGATAATTTCTTATTTATAGCTGATGACTAAAACATCCTCAGAATTCTCAGCTCTTTTATTTATACATTGGAAATGTATCTCTTAAAGCCCGTCACTGATCTGTATCTCTCTTACACTGTATTTCTTTTTCTTTTGGGAACCGCCATAAAAGCACAAAGTGGGTTTGGCAGCCCCCCAAACCTCATTACAGACAGTATATAAAGGTAATCGTTGGAAACTCCCTTGACAGCGCTGCTGTGTCTTGGCGGGGCAGCGTTGGGGACACGTCCACGTCAGAGGTCGGCGCTCATGACAAATTGTTTGAAGTTTTTTTTATTTTTTTCTTATGTCAAGAATAGATAGTTATTTTTCTGCTTTGGGGTGTTTCTTATTTTTGGTTGATGCTATTGCTTCCAAAGTGTCCTTTTTACTTTTTGTTTTTATAGCTAATTTTTAAGTTCTGGGTTCTTTTTTAGTTTCAAAGTTGGTGATGTTATTAGTGGTTGTTTCGTTAGAAGTGTTTGTAAAATAAACGTGGTAGCGGGTTGAATAATAGTATTTTCAAGTTTCAGACGTATGTATTTAAAAAAAAAACAGACGCAAAAAAAAAAAATAAATAAATAAAGATTAAAAAAAATCCTTTTAAGTGCAAAACAAATGTGAACAAAGAACATAATCTTTAAATAAGCCATACTGATGGTCCTTGTTTATTCTTAATTTCCATTTCATTATAAAAAGCCATACAGAGAGGCGTAACGTGACCTTAATTAGACTATAAAACAGGAATATTTCAATCACACCGCACCAAAATTTAAATTTCGTTTTTTTCTAGCAATTTTAAATCATATCTGCACTACAACAAAATCAACAATAATAAGCAGTGCAAAAATACTGTACGTTGCAACAGCATTCCTTGAGTACATCGTGACAGAACACCGTTTGTTTGGAAATAGCAACCGACTGAAAGGTAGAAACTTTGTAATCATAAGAACTATCCTCAATAGTTAGGACAATGCTCCATTATAGAAAGATATAGGCCTTCATTATTGTCTGATGGAGACAGACCATTTGTTATGCGTTTAGCAGTCCATTCCCATATACAATAGAACTAGATGTATGACTTATAATATAAAAACTGACTTGTTTCTGTCCATTTGCATCAGTGATCCTTTAGTAGCCATCAATACACCGTCTTTCAAGAGACGAGCAGTACCATAAAGATAAGAGAGTAGAACCATTTCATAATATTGGAGCTGGGTGAAAAATGAGGGCCATCTAACCGAGCATTTTTAGACCATCTAGGCACGTCAAATTTGGTAGTAAATTACTCTAAAGATTGGAGTGGTACACGTAATATTATTTATCAACAAAATAGTGTTTTTGGAAAATTATAAGAAAAATGGGATTATTATTAATTTTCTGAAAAGAAAAAGGTAAAGGTGCGAACTACTTCCTGTAGTGTAAGCAGAGCTGGGCAGAGATGGCAGGAATGAAACTGAAAGAAGGCCTACAATGTAGACGGCGGCAGTTCTAAAACCGCCTGGAAAAGATCGACATGTTATAGAGCAAAGAATCTAAAAAAGTTTCTTGGACATAGATTCCAAATGTAGGGCCCAGATATTTACAGCTGATAGACTCAAATCAAAATATTAAGATCTACATTTAGATAGATCTAGATTTAATTTTTGGATTAGAATTTCAAATAGATTTAAAATATAAATTCTGTGTTTAGAACTATAGAGAAATCTAGATTGTAGGAAAAGATGATAGGTTTAGGCATATATTTGGATTATGCAAGAAAAGAGATAGATATCAAGACCATTTATAAGCCTATGTAATACTTATACACTGCCGCACCCTAGTCAGGGCAAATTGACACAATAATGGTCCAGTCCATAGACCGGGTTTTTCAGCTTGTAAAGATTAATCATGAGTTCTCATTCGTTCGTGTTCATTCGCCTAGAATTATTGACATTGTCTTGCTTCGATGTTATTGTGATTCTATCGATAAAATTGTAATAAAAAAACTGCACTAGATTTTATTATTGCTTACAAAATTTTCAAGGATAACGAATTGCAAAACATTTTATTGAACACAGGGATTTTACAATGTGTAGACTTCGAAATGTTGTAAACATAGTATTCAGATCTAATAGAAGTTGAGATAGCCTACTTTGCACCTAGATCCCACTTGAATATAAGTAAAAAATAACATCATAAGAAAACATTACCAAATAGTGGTTTTCCTACTGAGATGAAAATTTACAATTTTGAAATGAAAATCATAGCTATGCATAGAAATCGGACAGAATGTTTATTACACAACTTCTCATATGATCCCTCAACATAAATTTTAGATGCTTACGTCGTTGCAAAAGTGCAGGGCTTTTCGAAATAACTATTACTTTAGTGGGACATCAAATGAATGGACCATTGTGGGATAATACCTTGGGCATTGACAGCCATCATCATTTTAGTGGGGTGGGTTTGCTTTTTTTCCTCAAGATCCAAGCTCTGGGATTATTGCTCACGATAGGCTGGCTTTGGTGGAATACCAGATCAATCAAATCTATAAATCGTTATTATTGATTCATTAAACCGTATTGCTTTGAGGTAAAAGGGTCCGACACAATGTAACCTGCAATTACGTCACCCAACTGTCTGCACCAAAGATAAAACTAATCTTACTAAACAGATTGGAAGTTTTTCTATCAAGGGACCAGGAGAAATTGCAGTTTAATCGTTGACTGTTTTGAAATTCGCTGAAGCATTGTACAAAAGGATACTATGCAGTATTAAATTAAATTTTGTAAAAAGAATTTTTTTACGAGCTATTTATCCATTTCTCATGATTCAGTTTTAAAAATTAATTTATAATGTAGACAAATATATAAGGTACAGATCGATTATCAAAACTCGTATAATTCATTATCTATTCGGTAACAAAATCTTTTAAAATACTATCATAAAAAGTAAAGTGATTTTGTTTTCAAATAATTGTATTGACAACTTCAAAAGTCTTGTAAAGGCAATTCTTTTGGAGTAAGCTAGCGAGAGTTGAGAGCTGAAAAAGGTCTCAGTTATTTAATTTGATCGCTCAATAATATTAAAGCATTTTATTTTTTTAAATGAGCAGCTCTGTCTCTGTCTACCTGCCTGTCTGTCTGTCTGTCTATCTGTCTGTCTGTCTCTCTCTCGCTCTCTCTCGCTCTCTCTTTCATCATCATCATCTCTCTCTCTCTCTTTCTTTCTCTCTCTTTCCCTCTCTATCTACTTAGGTTTGAAAAGAACTATTCTC
Organism: Elysia crispata; assembly: GCA_033675545.1. Classification (NCBI taxonomy): domain Eukaryota; kingdom Metazoa; phylum Mollusca; class Gastropoda; family Plakobranchidae; genus Elysia; species Elysia crispata. Next base: position 250,824 of record JAWDGP010005987.1, read on the forward strand.
TTTTCCTCGCTTTCTGTCTCTATCTTTCCGTCTCTCTATCTCTTTACATATATAGTTTAAATGATATTATCGCATTTTGGTTTGAAAAATATTCTCTTCTCCTGGCTTTCTGTCTCTATCTTTCCGTCTCTCTATCTCTTTACATATATAGTTTAAATAATATTATCGCATTTTAGTTTGAAAAATATGCTCTTCTCCTGGCTTTCTGTCTCTATCTTTCCGTCTCTCTATCTCTTTACATATATAGTTTAAATGATATTATCGCATTTTAGTTTGAAAAATATTCTCTTCTCCTGGCTTTCTGTCTCTATCTTTCCGTCTCTCTATCTCTTTACATATATAGTTTAAATGATATTATCGCATTTTAGTTTGAAAAATATTCTCTTCTCCTGGCTTTCTGCCTCGCACTGTTTCTGTCTTCCTCTCTATGTTTTCTCTCAGCCACTCTCGTTTTAACGAGTAGAGCCCTCTTCACCCCTCCCTATTTATTTCATTGTCCCTCCATATTTGGATGAGTATCTGCTTGTCCTTCTCACTCTTTATTTTCTCTATCTGTGTATTCTTCGCGCGGTTTAGTCTTCGTCCCTCTCCAAGCACCTAAAATTAATCTTTTTTTTCCCCCAAGCTTTGGATTTTAATGGACTCTAATGTCTATCTTCTCTTTTTTTAAACTGTTATTAGGGGTGAAAATAGATTTCTTGAGTTTAGATTTACGTTAAAAAAGCCAAGAAAAGCGTTTATATTTACTAATTTTATGACGACTAAGGCACAAAATTTTTAGATTCAGTAAATTTAGACTTCATGATTACTAATATGGAGAATTTTACGATTTTTTTTTTTTGCTGCATTTAGGACACCTTTGTCCAGAATGAAGATTTATATCCACTTCTTGATCAGAAAATACACAATCATTTCAAAGAAAGTTACTTTGACGTTTTTTGTACGTTGAAAGAGGAAGGTATACACTATAACCCATCTCAATCATTCTAAGAGAAGGAAAAATTCATGATATATACCTCTTGATGTTTTATAGTACCTGTAATTCTTGACACCGTCCTTTATTCCTTTATGTACTCAAATTCAAAACCCCTTTTTTAACTCTACATGCCCATATGATTTGACATTCTATAATATATTTTGATTCTAGCCTGAAGCTTTGTAGTCATCCAACAGACCAGAAACATCGCGCTATTAGTATTGTGTAAGGTCGGCATTGCGGCCGACATCATTAACTTTTCATGTCACATCCATATATAGGTGCTTTTTCCTCCATACCCTTTGTTGGTCAGTGTGGTGAATAATTGATTGGGTGCCCGACTCACTACAGCGATGACGGCTTTGTGGATAAAAACTGGGAAGGAAGTAATTTACTCTAAAAGTCTTAAAGGTTTCATCTCATTAGCAAAGAATACAAACACACACAGCAATTAGAGGTTGATATGTGAAAGCTAGATATAGTTATTTTTTTCAATGAACTAATATATTAAAGCCATTTCTTGTAATCAGTCGTGTATTATCTAATCGTTTGGCGTAGAACCACCAAATGCGATGTTTTTAATCACCCTGTCGATTTATGTAAAAGGAGAAAAAAAAAAGGAAAAAAACATGTTTTCCATCAACTTCTAATTAATTAAAATCAACAGGAAGAAGCCTAGAACTATTTTAAGGCTTAGCTTTAATCCAACCAATTTTTTCCCCTTAAATCTGTTGACAACGTCCAGATATCCTCCCTTATCGTGTCCATCTTCTCGGCTTTGATGTCCGAAGCTCCAGCCGTCAGCACAGTGATCCATGTGATCCGTTCAAAGCTAGGGCGGAGTGAGTCACCCAACATGGAGGTAATAGGCTCAATCTACACCAGCGCATGAAGGGCTTTCTTGTTGCCATGGAGACTGGCTATATTTAAAGCGTTGCCCACCCCTTCTGACCCGCCTTTTGCTTGCCTCTACTGTGATTAATTAGGCCTCTTCCTGGGCGAAGTTATCGAACGTGAGGCAGGAGGGGTAAGCAATTAAATTGATTTTGCTGTGTACCAGACTTTGCTACTGTGGTGTGGAGAAATCGATGCTGTACGATCCAGCGACCTTAAGACCCCCGTCATAGTTAGTTTTTGCTTAAAGTCAAATAGAAGCTCAATGTGAATCTCTAATTTTGCGTGAGAAGTTTTAATGATAGAGCCACGAAGGAATAAAAAAACCGCGTCAGTGAAATAGGAAAGTAGATTGTTTGATTTATTGGTTGATTGATGGATAGATGGATTGTGCAGTGGAGTTCATAGACTGGTTAAATGTTTTTTTATTAAGTCCATGACTCCATAGGGTACTCAACGTATATACGTCATCTCTTTCTAATTTCTATGTTAAGATTTCGTTCTTTCAAAGCAAATTAAAAAAAAATGTACTACAATGATAAAAAGTTGCAACTAAAAATGTTAAAGAGAATTGATTAGATTTAGGACCACTTTCCAATTGCTACATTACAATCTGAAATGCGAGAGGAGGTACTTTCTTGGATTTGGTGTTGCCAAAAAGGGGTTAGTTCCGTGCAAGAGATCCATAATGGGCACAGTCGAACTTGTTCTTGTCTGAGAAATTAAAACACTAAAACTCAGGACTGACCGCTTGAATCTTTTTTCCTTACCAGGCACAAAGTTTTTAATCTGAATTCTTTTGAGCATGGCTATTGCTATCTTCCCGGGTGATAAACAGGCTTCACATTAAAACCTTTGTACCTGATAAGGACAAAAGTTTCAAGTATTTATATTCGCTCTAGATTTGATACTTGAATTGTGTTGGCAAATACTAGCAATAGATGCTTTTGTTCACGTACTAAAGCTTTATATTTTCATTTAACTGAAAGAACAGTGTAATAACTTTGATTTATCTTTCTGTCAGTGCTAACTGTTCTGCGGCGTAAGAAGCTATAACGTTTTTAAGTCTATTATAGTTTGTTTTTAAAGAAATGAAATATGATCGCAAAATGATTCTGTTTAGAGTCAATCATTTTTTGACAAAGCAAACACTTGTTTTTCTTTTCATCTTCATTATGCAACGGTGGTCATTAAAAGATGGGTTGTATCACTATATCGAGCACGTCATTTATTACTGGCCTAAATACTCTATAGTCCTGATATTCAAAGAGCATTTTTTTTTAATTTTCTTCGGATTGTATTTTTTTCTTTTGTTTGGTGATGATCAAAGCAAGCGTAAAATATTTCAATGCCCTGCAGCCATTAATAAACAGGAATAAAAGGAAAAGGAAAAAATAACTGGAGCAAATCTCGCAGAAAAGTAAAGATAAATACGACATCATAAGTCTATAAGTAATATTCTGAATATATTATTTAAGTTTCTTTTATAAAGGGTTCACTGTATCATTATCTTTAAACAAAATCCTCAAATGCACAATTTTTTTTCTTTGTAGCTTACGTGTTTAAGTGAGTTCATTAATATCTGCATGAAGACAACAATTATACACAAATTCATAATTATAAGAAAGAACTGATAACGTTCTTTCATTAATGTTAAGCGTCATAAAAGCACAAAAGAAAGTATTTTCAGTTGCGACTCTACTCACACTAATAGACGTTGTGATTGTTATTTCGGTAGTAGTATTGTAGTAGTAGTAGTAGTAGTAGTAGTAGTAGTAGTAGTAGTAGTAGTAGTAGTAGTAGTAGTAGTAGTAGTAGTAGTAGTAGTAGTAGCAGTAGTAGCAGTAGTAGCAGTAGTAGTAGTAGTAGTAGTAGTAGTAGTAGTAGTAGTAGTAGTAGTAGTAGTTGTAGTTGTAGTAGTAGTAGTAGTAGTAGTAGTAGTAGTAGTAGTAGCAGCAGCAGCAGCAGCAGCAACAGCAGCAGCAGCAGTAGTAATAGTAGTAGTAGTAGTAGTAGCAGTAGTAGTGGTAGTAGTAGTAGCAGTAGTAGTAGTAGTAGTAGTGGCAGTAGTAGTAGTAGTAGTAGTAGTAGTAGTAGTAGTAGTAGTAGTAGTAGTAGTAGTAGTAGTAGTAGTAGTAGTAGTAGTTGTTGTTGTTGTTGTTTTTGTAGTTGTAGCAGTGGTATTAGTGGTAGTGAAAGTAATAGAAGTAGTACTGTGGAAAAAATGGCTCATTTGTTGTTTTTTTTTGTAACTTATGTCTGTTTATTCCCTTTAGTCTTTCTTTGTTCCTCTGATGATCAAGTTAAACGTCATACTAAGTGTTCAAGTGAAAACTGTTCAGACTGACTACTGAGACAATCCGAGACAATCTAAGGCAGAAGATCGGGACCACCTTTGTCATCCATCCTTTTTTTAAGCTGTTGTTCCACCTCTTTGCTTAGCTCGTTCGTTTATTCATCTTTAATTTGTATACGCTGCTTTCTTTTTCGTCGTGCGTTGTTGTATTTAAAACATGGCCTTTTAAGTCATCTATTGTTCGAGTGTATAATGGATTTCTCCTGTCTAGCTGACACACGAAGTCGAAATAAGATTATCCTTGTCTTTCTCTTCGTGTCTATCCTGATCCAGATGCTGACAACCGTTATGGAATAATTAGAAAAAGATTTCAATTTTTTATATGTTTTTTTTCTTACTGAAAACTGTGCTTATCTCCGGGTCCCATCCAAGATATAGTTATGTTTTAGACCAACAAGGTAGAGCAATAAACTTGACAGCGACAATGGTGAAGATTATAAAATAATTTAATTGTCATAACTGTAAAGACCGACACTTCAGTTGCTTGGGGAAATAGAGATAAAGAAAGGATGTCTGTACTTGCTATGTACTTCCAAAAAATATTTTAAAACAAAAATAAAAGGCTACCGCAGATGCCATCTTGGCAACTATGTTCTTTTTTCGTTATTCTATACTGTTTTCTTGTCTCACTTTACCGTAGCCTGAAATTGGGTACAGGAAAAACAACACTGTACGCAGATAATCAAATTCAAAGGCATCATAGTGAAGAACACGTTTGGGAGGATCGATATTGTGGAACCCTACAGGTGGTAGAGGAGAGTACTCCACATAATGTTGTTTATGCTTTTTGCAGTAGTTTTATGATAACCCTATGCTCCTCTAAAATATTCACTTTATTCTATATAGCACTTCAAATGTCTAAATTACACATCTCACAGCCATTAGTGACCTTTTAAAGAGGCTTAGACCTCGAAAATACTATAAACTGGACTTATATAAACAAAAAAAAAAAAAAAAACAACGAATCAATCACCCTATCAGTCAAGCATGGATCTTGACAACACCAATGTTTTGGGCTTTTAGTAAACTCATAACTCTACCAAGCGATGGCAGCTTTAGATTATCATTTCAATAGTACATTAATTGGAAGTTCGCTGCCATTGTTATAAGGTTTTTGCAGCAATGGATCTCCAAATAAAACATTTAGCACGGGTTTGCAGAATTTGTAACCCAATTGACAACTTACCAACTGCAGAGGCTTTCAGATCCAAAAAATATCGCGTACATGGTACAGGTAGTCGAACAGTTAATATTAATGTGGCAAAAAAAAAAAAATTGAAATTGGGAAACAGCATAAAAGCAGCTCAGTTTTTTTTTTTTTTATAATGTTGGGCTGTTGATGTACATGGGTTGCAAAACGTGTTATTACATTAAATACATACTACTCCTTCACTTTTGTTAATATTTATTTCATTTACTATATTTTCTTTGTATTTCTGGTAGTTTCTTCCTACCAACCCACTATGCAGTTCATATTATAGAATGTAACTGCCAGATGTATTTTAATATCTATGAAGATTAGCACGAAACTACAAGAATAGGAACTAAACAATTCAATATAAATTTTAATTTCGTAAGTTTGCTGTTTGTACTAAATATAACCTACCATCGACAAAGACCCTAGAAAATAATAGACTTGTAATGTGAGACAAAAATTGCCGCATATGGATGAAAAGTATAAACTACTATGTAAAACAAATGTTACCATCCCAAGCCCGGTTTTTCTTGCCTTTTTTTTTCTGAAGGAACATATTACAAAAACATATTTATCGTAATAACTCAACAAAAATAAATTAAGGAATTTTTAAACATCGTCATAAACAATTTCTCCCAGCTTCATCACTCTATGTTTCTCTAAACTATCAGTGTGGGGGCGAGAATTTGAATTCAAAACCTTCAGCTTTGGTCTTTGTTGGCCATTACGAAGTGGAGTTGATATGTTATTTGAAAAAGGTTTAATCGATTGAGGTTCAATAACGAAAAAAGTAATGATCATTGACACGAAATCTCTAGAATATCATGGTGACATCAAAGGCTCTCCGTTTCTGTTGGAACTAAATAAACAGTAGAACTTTAGACAGGACGCCATTTAAAAAGAGGACAAGCTGTTTGAGACATTAAAGGAAAAAGAGCTGAGCTGAACACATGATTATCCGAACATAATTATGATTTGCCGTGTGCAATTGATCTCCTGCTTATTGTTTATCCAAAAGAGATAGATTTACAAGTCCGAATAAATAAACTGACTATTTCTGAAACTCCTTCCAAAAGAACAAAGGCATAATTTTACTCTTTCTTTGGAAAAACATTTTAAGTATCATGCTAGATCTTTTGCTGATGTCAAAAGTCTAATTGACACTTTTAGGCAGAATCAAATATGATTTACTGATGAAATTTAAACAAGAAAAATGTGATAACCTTAGTTTAGCTAAACTTGTTTTTCAGTGTGCTTTTTACTATAATAAATTTTCTTTTAAGGTGCTGGTTTTTATATTAAAAGGAATTTTGAACCAGCACTTAATTTGAAATATACGAGAATCCAATGGGCCAACTTTTTTCTTGGCATGTTAATGGGTTGGATGCATTTTCTGTATGAAATATTATTTTATATCCTTTATATCTTTTTACAAAATACCAAAATGTTTGTGAAAATAACCTTACAATTTTTCAACTGAATCAAAGCATCTCTCCATCAACAAATTCACCACAAAACAAAGAAAAAAAGAGTGACTAAACCCCGCCAAATTGAGGGTTTCAAAGGTGAAAAGTAATACAATAATAGAAAGGGACAAAAATATATATCCGATACTGCATTCTATGAGATGGTATTTGTCGGTGGTGTAAAATGAAAGTAATTGCCAGATTCTGACTACGACTTCCAGTACACGACTCAGTGAAATAGAGGCATTGTTAACAAAGTAAACAATTTCTCGTGTCGGACATTGTTTTCCTGATGTCTAATACCAAGATGAAAGAAATCGATATGTTGATAATACCAGCATGACATTTTGCTACTGTTTCGTTTCCCCCATCTTTTCTTTAGCCTTGAATCCCAATGAACTTACGTTTCTTCTATTTTCACAGCTAATTTATAGCCAATCAGGAATGCACAATTATAGTGCCAAAATAAATGAAGCTGATTTATAAATTTCGAGGGTTCTTTTCTTACTGGGTTGCAAACTCTGGAATGTGCCTCCGTCACATCATCTACTAAATGAAAATCTATGTAAAATTTTTATAATTCATTAAACCATTTCAGTTACATAATTAATATCAAGGCTGTCGAGCATAATTGTACACCTGCTTTCCTAGAGACTAGCCAATCCTACATACCAAATGTGATCAAGAAACACGCAGGAAAAACAACGATAACAAAGAAAAAATAACGTACCGGTCCGACGTATGTAAAGCCTGTGTCCCTGGCTACCCGCTTGGCCAATGCAGGTCCGCCATCAGAGGTGAGCTCCACATGCCAGTGGTTGGTGACCACATCAAACTCCTTTCCTTGACCAGGCGTGGACACGGTCCAGCAGAGCAGACATAGAGACACGAGCACCTTACTGGGCCATGCCAAAAGCAGACCACTCATGCTAGTCGGAGGCGGAAACCCCTTGCTTGGTCTCACAGCAAACAAAACTTGGGCTCAATTCGTTTATCTCCGATGGGATGAATAAATCGGTTTTAATTTTTCCTCCTTTCTTTCCTTTCCTTCTTTTTTTCGAATATATGTAAGGCCCTTAGAATAGTTACTGTTTTCACACGTTCCGTCCGTTTAACGATTGAAATAAGCACAATGAAAGGACCTAGTTATGAAATTAATACTTGAATAGAATGATATGTATCACACTTTCACGTTCCACAAGTAAACATACATAAAATAATAAAAACGTTTGGTCATACGGTAGTTTGACCTAGATCCAGAGAGAGGACTGAAGAATTGCAATATTCCTTTTCTAAGCGTTTTCTTTCGAAACAAACTTGTCTTTAATAGTTTCTATCTTGTTCTTGATAATATAGGAGGGCTGTGGTTTAGATCTTGATTGCCGTCGTAGTTGTGTGTGTATCTAGATCTTGTTTTTTGTTTCTTTCTCTTTCCTCCTTCTCAAACACTGGGCCACACTATAACAGCGGAGAAAGCCCAGACTTCTTCTTCCCCTACTCTGGATGCACTGACAGTACTGGAAGAGCCGCTGCCAGAGTCGGCACACCAGCCCCAGGCGCAGTGTGTTCTGGAGAACGATGAGAGAGCGCGCGAGAGAGGGGAGGGATGTGGATGATATATATACCCTATGGCAATACTAGTTGATGGTGAGCAACGAGACAAATAGCGCACGGAAGGGGGCGGTAGGGATGGAGCCATTTTGTGATGCTGGTAGAACAAACAGGAAAGAGAAAGAGAGACAGATAGAGAGAGATAGAGAGAAAGAGGGAGAAAGAGAAAGAGAGAAGTAGAGAGAATGGGGGAGAGGAAGATCGCGCGAGAGAGAAAGAAAGAGAGATAGAAAGAAAGAGTAGAGAGGGCGAGGAAGAGACAGAGAGTAATAATTTATGCCGATAGCGTCAGCTACACCAGCGCCTCCCACAATCCTGAGTCCACCGCCACTGTTGGGAGGTTGTCTTACTTGCGTCATCATCGTCATTATGTGTGACAGAATTTATGACAGACAAATTGGCAGGTTGATGTGTGTGTTCTGAAGAAAAGATGGTTAGGTCGATAGATGAGCAAGCAGAAGAATGGAGAGGTCGTTATATAGTTTGACCGATGAACAGATTAACAGATTAAAATGGTTTACATCGATAGATATGAATTCTGATTAGATAGATAGACAAGTATACAGATAGATAAAAAAGCTTACAGATAGATAGACAATCATACAGATAGATAGACAAGCTTACAGCTAGATAGACAAGCATGCAGAAAGATAGACAATCATACAGATAGATAGACAAG
>JAWDGP010005987.1:262500-287500 GCA_033675545.1 Elysia crispata
TATTGGAGCAGGAAGATTGAACACCTCTCGCCCGTATTGACGAATAAAATAAGAAGCCCCCGAATATTGTGTTGTTATCAATTGGGCCAATCAGCCTGAGTTTCAGATTTTAATCAATGCATGGAAAGAAGAAACGAAACTACTTTAAGTTTTGCCAGCGCATGAGATAGATATTTAAAAAAAAACAAGATATTCTACCATAAACTGATTCTCATAACATGGCATGCACATTCTGAATTTTGTTTAGTAGTGCATGCTTAATAATATGTTTTTCATGTTTTCTCAGAGTTGGGCTAAATTAATGAATTTTTTTTAATGAAATAATTTTCCTTGTAAATATCATTTCTTGACAACAACGTGATAGATGAATACAAATGAACATTGTATTGTTGTAGTAGTCTGTGCTTGATTTATTTTACTTTGAATATTGCATCATGAATAAAAAGAAAACTGCAGAATACATAACACATTTAAAAATATTCAACTGGTCTCAATTTCGATGTCATTGTGATAAACAAAAATTGATGAGGCTCAATTCAGATCAGGTTGCGGAAGATATGGACTGTCACTTCAGAGACCTCAGTCTACAAGCTCCCAAGAGACGTCAGGAGCACAATCGTGTTGCCAATATTTTTTCCATTTTAAGTATTTCTAGTCTTTTTTTCCTCACTTTAAATTAAAATCTCTTATCATTAGTAATGGGTCGGTGCTTTTAGAGTGATTAAGTGCTTCATCACAGTCGCTATTGTTTAGATATGGAAATAGATTAAAAAAAAGTGTTTGCGACCTTGTGAGAAATGATGTGTTTTGTTATACAAACACTTAGAAGTACAATATTTTTTTTCCATTAAGCTTTTTGTGTTAAAATTTTCTTTCTAAGTTGAAACTTCTGAGAAATGATGATTATTATTGTTCAGTGCTTTTAAATGGTTTAAGATCCTTATCGTAGACGCTATTGCTTGATGTACGAGTAGATCTCATGGCTTCTACTATGAATAGGCAATATAATTTTGTATCTGACATTGCCTACAAAAACTTCAGACTTACCTAGATCAAAAGTTCTCTTTTAATATATAGCGAGACGTAACGGTTTTCGGTAAAGAATTTCTTAAAATCGGGTAAGACAGTTTTATATAACACCTAGATATAAGAGATAGAGTTAACCCTGTGAGTTAACCCTACCTATAATGAGGTAGAATGTGAGAGCGCCTAGAGCCATCAATAAAGTGTGGATATTATGATGCTACAAACGTTGTTTGTTTAAATCCATTCCTTTTCCTTCCACGACTTATTTTTAACTGTTTTTCTTTTACAGATTAGATCTATTAGGAAATTTTATGAATTACAAGCCTGGAAAACATTCACTATTTTGCCAGATTTCGTTGGACCCTAGCAAGTGCTTCTTTTGCAGCGACCCATGGCTCCTGTTTTAGGCCTTGACGGCCAGAAAATCATAATTTTTAGAATTTAATGGCGAATCAAAGTTGTAAAGAACTGATCGTAAGCTAGTGGAAAAATGTCAAACGTTAACGTCTTTTAGTGCAGATATAAATCATTGAAAAAGTCTGAAATAAGTCTTTACATATGATTTTTTTTTATTATAAAAGCCCCACTTTTTGATCCTGTGATTCATTTTTTTCCCTTACAGAATGTTCTTTTCAAATGCACTTTAAAGCTTCTATATTGTGAACAAAAAATATCACAACAGGAACACCTTTTTTTAATGAATGAAGCAAAATGTACAAATCAATCTAAGTCAAACCACCTTTCCTGCAACCACAAAATAGAAATATTTTGGGAAGTTAAATGTTGGGCGTATGTACAAATTAAAAAAAAAAAAAAAAAAAAGAAATATGTGGTGAGGCATAAGAAAAAACTTTGAATCGCAACATTTCGATGAAAGTAGAGGACGGCTTTAAACCTTTAAAATTTACTGCTCCCTTAGTTTAGATCTTGATTAAGCTGAGACCAGTTTTAAATATTTCCAAATTAATAAAAGTTGGCTTTCTAAAAGTATCAAATCACAAAAAAAGAGAATATATATATCTATGAAATGCTCCCACAGTTGAGCACTCTTATCAATTATTCCAACTTATCTTCAAACAATATATATATATATATATATATATATATATATATATATATAAAGAGGGAAAAAGATAGACTGTTATAAAGTTAAGTAAATAGATAGATGAAAAAATAATTGGGTAGACTGCAAGCTGTATTTCATTGATTTATTAAAGTTATTTTCTTACCGACTATGCCTGAATGAAGTCAATACAAAAAAAATGTTAATATGGATTTTTACAACTAAATCCATTGCAAACTTGTAGACTCAAGTATTTCAGTAGAAATTAACATTTGAAAAATGGGAATTAAATTAAGAAACAACGTAAACGTACTTCATTTAGTATCCAATCTTATCTAAAGACAACAAAAATATTGTGAGACGAAATATAACTAGTAACTAAAATCATGTGTTCGTGTGCTGGTAGTATCTAACATAATGATTACGACCTCTGTGACAGTGGAATGGTTATCCACTTCGTATTTTATACATGCGAGCAGACAACACTGAGGGACAGAAATGAAAAACATTCACTCACTGTCGAATGAAGATGACAAGAACTGAACTCATCAAATACAAAATAAAATAAAACGAACGAAAAAGTTAAAAATTAATGTAAACACTCAACGACAAATAGTTTGAGACAGAATAGAGCCAGCAGCTTAGACTCAAACAGTCGATCAATTCCAGACCGAGCAATAATTAACTGAGGTATTCATAACTGGCTCCAGGAATTTCCCTCTGAGTATTGACCCAGCCACTTTCGATTCCGGGTACACAGAAATCCCATTCAGGCTACCGATCTCAAGATCGAAAACCAATTAGTTCACATCTTTAAGACACAAGAATGTGAGCGTATGGTTTATATGAACTCTATAAATATTAATTTCCGAGCCACTCTGACATTTTCTGACACAAAAGGTGGGTCGGTGCGAATTTATCCTTTTTCGCAAAAATTCACCAAAGCAGTTGAGACACATTCACATTGTATTACATTTTGTCCAGCAGAACTTTAAAAATGAAAACCTTATCTTTTATTTTTGAAGCAAAGGCAATCTTAATAACAAATGTGAGGAAAGTCTTATGCAGAAAAATAGATATTAAACCTCGATATTGTTTTACTTAAGACTTAAAAACCATAAGTATAGTAATGAGCTTTTACTTTTTTCGAAATCAGAACAGTTGGAGATCGTAGAGTTATAGCGAAAAAGGAAAAAAAGGAGAGGAGGCAGAAGAAGAAGATTAAAAAGGAGAAGAAGAGGAAAAAGATAAATTAGAAGAAGAAGAAGAGAAAAAAAAAAGAAGAAGAAGAAGAAGAAGAAGAAGAAGAAGAAGAAGAAGAAGAAGAAGAAGAAGAAGAAGAAGAAGAAGAAGAAGAAGAAGAAGAAGAAGAAAAAGAAGAAGAAGAAGAAGTAGAAGAAGAAGAAGAAGAAGAAGAAGGAAGGAGAAGGAGAAGGAGAAGAAGAAGAATAAGAAGAAGTAGAAGAAGAAGAAGAAGAAGAAGAAGAAGAAGAAGAAGAAGAAGAAGAAGAAGAAGAAGAAGAAGAAGAAGAAGAAGAAGAAGAAGAAGAAGAAGAAGAAGAAGAAGAAGAAGAAGAAGAAGAAGAAGAAGAAGAAGAAGAAGAAGAAGAAGAAGAAGAAGAAGAAGAAGAAGAAGAAGAAGAAGAAGAAGAAGAAGAAGAAGAAGAAGAAGAAGAAGAAGAAGAAGAAGAAGAAGAAGAAGAAGAAGAAGAAGAAGAAGAAGAAGAAGAAGAAGAAGAAGAAGAAGAAGAAGAAGAAGAAGAAGAAGAAGAAGAAGAAGAAGAAGAAGAAGAAGAAGAAGAAGAAGAAGAAGAAGAAGAAGAAGAAGAAGAAGAAGAAGAAGAAGAAGAAGAAGAAGAAGAAGAAGAAGAAGAAGAAGAAGAAGAAGAAGAAGAAGAAGAAGTAGAAGAAGAAGAAGTAGTAGTAGTAGAAGTAAGGCAGAGTTAGCTTTCAATAATCAATCTGTCTTCGACGGGGCAAAAAAGATAGCTGTTCATAATATCTTTGATAGTAGCTCAAATACCTAAAATGGCAGATAACTCTATTGCCTGACATTGCTAAAATATATTTACTGAGGAGAAAAAGGTTGCTTCTTGTTGATTGCTTGTGGACAATGTGTTTAGTTTCCCGAGAATATCACCATTTTCCCTAGATTCCCATCTGTTGTCGCTCTTACGTTTTATTAAATGTTTCTTTTTATGCATGATAAATAGCAAGACCTGTAACTGTGTGGGTGCGACACGTTTTTAAGCTCAATGTATACCAACGTAACCCTTCCCCCGTTAATTTTTTGCCTGCTTTTCTTTACTCTACCATTTACACTAGTTTTATTCTTGTTTACTTTTCATCAATTATATCCGCTTTCTAAAACTTTTAGTTCGCATTATTAAAAGGGGTCCTAGATCTAGCTCTCTGGGAAACAAGTATGATTCGCTGATGGAGTTAAGACGTTGTACTAATTACAACATTTATTGAAATGATGGTGAGTTGTCCTTGCGAAAAGTCCAACAATTTCAAATGTTAGCAAATTTTGTAAAACCCATTTTTTTTTACTTGTAGATTTATCTCAATACTGAAATAAATGAATTCCCAGAAGACATTGTATGTCTAGGCACTTTAAATTTATAAATGCATAGCCTTACAAAGACCGTGAAGAGTGAGGTGTTTCCCAGTTTTGGCTATTTACAGCTGGCGATATCTATTCACATCAACTTTTTTTTCTTTCAAAGAATGACTGATATTTTGTGCATGTGTCGCCTGCAGCAAAGAGTTATAAATTGTGATGACTCATTTGATGAATGTTCAAGCCGGAAAATCCTGAAAGGTCCACTATTTATATATATTTCAAAATGGAATTAAAATGGATTTACTCTGAAATTAATGGTTAGTCAAATCACACTATGAAAAATTGTTGATTTCCCGTTATAAATATTATGAACATCCTCCCTGAATGCACTAAATTGTTCAAACCGATCATTGTGATTAGAGAAAAATGCGAAACTTGGAATATGACAGCTCTTTACCTTAACCCTCCTGATGTGTTTTAGGGTATGGTAGATAAATGAGGGATTCACCTATTTAAAGAATAGGTTAATGAATTTCGAAGAAATAAACGAGATAAGTGTATAAAATTTCGGTAAAATGTCCAAATAGAGGGTCCAAACTTTGCTTGAAACAGCATGGTTCCATTTGAGCTATTTTGCATAATTTTTTTTTTATGAAAATGTAAATATGTAAAGGTTGAAAAGTAGTTTTCGACCAAAGTTTTCATCCACACAAATTATACCTAGCACTCTGCATACTTCAAAGATGATGAAAACCTACGAAATTGCCGCCTTAAACCTGATTTACTTACATGAATGGAAAAACAAATTCAACTCACAATAATGTCTTATAGTTCTGTGTTGTTGGGACGAGAAAACTTTCAAACGATCGTAAATCGCTCTGTGGAAAATGTATAAAAACAATTTTCCCTGCGAAATATGATTCTTCTAAAATTTAAAGATTAACGAACCATAAGTGCCAATATAGCTTGTCAAATCTTATTCGTAGGATGTATTTTCATTCTCTTTCGCAAAGTGTGATACAACTTCACACCAAACACAATGTTGTCTCGGTTTATTATCTGTCTCTTGGCTCAAATCTTAGAGAGTGAGAAAAAAAAGTTCTACTTAACTGAATACTTCCATCTTCATTTTTATCTTTAAAAATCATCCTCCAGAGACTCGACTAAGGCACACTTAGTTCTTTCTAGGCATTGAAATATACTATAAAAATTGAAAAAAAAATACAGGTAGAAATACACATGTTGAGTATGTTAGTACACCCTTGAAATAAAAAAATAAGCGAGAGAGAGAGAGAGAGAGAGAGAGAGAGAGAGAGAGAGAGAGAGAGAGAGAGAGAGAGAGAGAGAGAGAGAGAGAGAGAGAGAGAGAGAGAGAGAGAGAGAGAGAGAGAGAGAGAGAGAGAGAGATCATACTGACAAAGTTCAAGATTCCGGTTACTGTTTCGATTTCCTGTCCTAGCGTAAGTAACATTGTGATATCTCTAGATGTGGCTGTGACACAAGACGCGCGATTTGTTTTCATCTTCCTTTCTTGATAATTATTTCTCATGTATGTCGTGATTTAATTGAATGATTTTGGCCAGAATTAATTTGACACAGATAAAACAGAGGTCATTGTGTGGGTGGGTGTGATAGAGAGAAGAGAGCTAGTGCAGAAGAATGAAGAGTAAAGGAAAAAAAACAACAACTAACAAACCACCATGTTTATCATGTGAAAACCATACATATTAGTATTATGCTCACTTTCAAGGAGAAATTTGACTTAATTATTTCTCGTCTTAGATGATAATTATCTAAATTAAAATTGGAGACGCTTAAATCATCTATAAACAGCCTAGCACGCCGTAAGGTCATTTACAGACAGGCGCTCGACACCTACGCAGACGGACGGACAGACGCTGACGTTTGTTTTTTTTAAATTTACGATCTAAATATAATATTTCATTCCCCAAGTAAGATTTATTATTTGTTGTTCGGGGATGCGGCAAAGACTATTAGAAGAGCATCAGCTCTTGCAAATAAATAGCAGATAGACAGATAGATAGATAGATAGATAGCTAAAGAGAGAGAGAGAGAGAGAGAGAGAGAGAGAGAGAGAGAGAGAGAGAGAGAGAGAGAGAGAGAGAGAGAGAGAGAGAGAGAGAGAGATCATACTGACAAAGTTCAAGATTCCGGTTACTGTTTCGATTTCCTGTCCTAGCGTAAGTAACATTTTGATATCTCTAGATGTGGCTGTGACACAAGACGCACGATTTGGTTTCATCTTCCTTTCTTGATAATTATTCCTCACGTATGTCGTGACTCAATCGCTGAAGCAAAAGAGTGAGCGCCAGCAGACGAAAGACGCGCCGAACTTACGGAAGTGCCGAGAACGCAATACGTTCCTTCCCTGGCATTCCTCTCTGATATCCTCTTGTAATTTCTTCATATCTGGATGAAAATCGATTATTTTATATCACCAATCTAGACTTTTCCATAGTTAATATTATAATTGCCCAAACATCTATAAGCTTCATATGACTAGTAAAATAAACTACTGGGAATGCAAAGGCGACGGTTGTTTCTGCTCCTTAGAAAGAAAAATAATGCACTGATTGAGGATTTTTGTAGCCTCAATCGCTAAGAATAAAAAAACCGCATGGAATTTAACACCCACGATCAATGTCCTTCCCCGGACGCTAACACTGTAGTAGAAACTCTGGGCTGAAGGATGAACCATCGAAAACCTCGTCGGGCTCAGGTAGGGCAATAATGATGCAAAATTTTGCTTAAAATTATCGTTTTCGCTCACTGTCATATTGTGTGTAGCCTATTGCAAGAGAAACTAAAGGTTAATGCATTTTTTATTTTAATTGTTGTCCCCCCCCCCCCCCCCCCCCCGTCTTTTTTAAAACAATTTCCTATTAACTCTGCCATCCTTCTTTTTGTCTGTCTGTCTCTCACTCACTCACTCACACTTTCTTTCTTTAGTTCTCAATTTCTTTCTCTCAGTCATAACATTAACAACAAGTCTTACCTCAATTCAATGCAACCATTTTGCTCTTGGTTCAGAAAACAACCATCGCTGTCGGTTGCTAGTTAAGTATAGTAAGGGCCACGCGATGGAATAAAAAATTGTTTGCTTGACTGCCCTTCTGTCCTTTTTTCAAGTTGTTGACAGTGAAAAGGAGATTCTTGGCTTCTTAGAGAAAAAATGATGTAAATTAAATTAATCGTAGTTTTCTGAGAAAATTTAAGACAAAATAATATACTAGGCTGTTTTACAAGATTTGAATAGTTTACTTTGTAACGTTCAAATCGTAACAATTTTCAGACCGCAGTTAATGAGATTGCTTTGGGCTGTTACCAAGCGTTTTCTTAGCTCTAGACAGAAGTAGTCCATTAAAAGATAGTGTTTTAAACTTTTTCCAGATAGGAATTCAGAAGTCGCGTCACATCAGTCTTTGTTATAAGATCTTTAACTCTTGTATGACAATTAGAACTATTCTTAATGTTCTCTCACAATCTATTATTCAATCATGTTGAAAACGGTTCCATTGTTCTAAGGACTGCGTTAACAGCTCAATATCGTAAGAAATACTAAGTTCCTGAACGAGTCTATAATCCTTTGTTTTTTGCTTTCTAAGTTTCTTTCATATCATAGTCCTACAGTTCCATACAAGAAATCAGTTATGGTGATACAAATTAGATCAGTTCAGCACCTGGGAAAAGGTACGGAAAATCTTCCAAAAAAGTTGTCTGGTGGAAGAGCCGATATAAACACAAGGCATAAACACTTTAAATTGCATTTTTTTTTCACCAAGCAAGTTCAAATTAATGTTCACTTAAAATCTAAGGACATTTTTCTTGGAATAGGGGTAGCGTCACAAGCACCGATGCATTGTGTGAAGGAAACTTCGTCTTTTTTGGAAATAAAGTCATCGGAACATTTGCTAATTAGAAACCAATTAGAAACCTTTATATCTAATTGTTACTCTCAGTCTGTTGAAGTAAATAGTCCTTTCAATTATTTCCTTAGATATATAATGATTTCATAAGGTCGAATCTCAAAGCTAAGAAAAATAAAATTAAGATAATGGGACAATGCTGAAACAAAAATCAAACCAAACAACCAATGACTATTTTTAAGACACAGGATATATATATATATATATATATATATATATATATATATATATATATATGTGTGTGTGTGTTTGTGGACTATGGTGCCAGTTTAATGGTGATATAAATAAGTATATACCTAACTGGAATCAAAAAAGAAAAGTATACATTATTCAATTGAATATTAGAACCCTCATAAAAGTGACCGATACTTGAAAGAAGATAGCTACAAAGTCAAGCTGAAAACTAAAATTTAACGTAATGATTGTGTTCCCTTATTAAAGATAACGACTTGTTAAACAAGAATCATGTAAAGATTGAAATAAAATGATATCAACTAAAGCCAGTCAATTGTCTTTTCTGAAGAAAAAGAGCCGAGCCAGCAGGCCAAAGACGCAATTATTACGAAAATCCAGTGAAAACTCATAACTTTGATAGTCACCTCAGTCTTAATTTAAACACAAACACGCTGCCTCTCATGGAAATTTCTTGTGATCTTGATGAAAGTATAATATTTTATTCAAACCTTTTATTTACCAAACTAGATTTTCAAGCATGGGTTTTATAATTGCCAACAAAAGTAAAAGCTTCAAGTGACTAGTAAATAAATCACTGGGAATGCCTGAGCCATGTTGATGCCCTCTCCTTTAATTGGGAAAAATTGAACTCATTAGGGCTCTATATGCCGTTATTATTTTGGTACGTTTCGCATGATTACTCATTATCAACTTTGTTTAAAATTTTTTTTGCGCGGTTCCATAGTACTCGACACCCGGTCCCAGAGTGAAAAAACAGGAAAAACTCAAAATAACCTGTTTGTGATTCCACGAAGCACTGAATAATTGAAAAATAGCATCAATTTTCTGTTAAGAAATTATGCGTCTAAGTATTTTTTTTTAATCGAAAAAGATAAGGTTAGGAGAAATCATGTATAGTGATGGACAGAAGATGTAAAACATAGTGGTAGTTCGGAGGGGGAAGAGGAAGGAAGATAATGATGATGATGATGATGATGATGATGATGATGATGATGATGATGATGATGATGATGATGAAGAAGAAGAAGAAGAAGAAGAAGAAGAAGAAGAAGAAGAAGAAGAAGAAGAAGAAGAAGAAGAAGAAGAAGAAGAAGAAGAAGAAGAAGAAGAAGAAGAAGAAGAAGAAGAAGAAGAAGAAGAAGAAGAAGAAGAAGAAGAAGAAGGAGATATTATTGAGAGTAGAAAAGCTAAAATAAGAGCGAGAATTATAACAGAAACAGAAAAAGTGAGACAGAGAAAGAGATAGATAGATAGATAAATAGACAGAGGGAGAGAGAGAGAGATAGATAGATAGATAGATAGATAGAGAGAGAGAGAGAGAGAGAGAGAGAGAGAGAGAGAGAGAGAGAGAGAGAGAGAGAGAGAGAGAGAGAGAGAGAGAGAGAGAGAGAATGAAAGGTTCATCGCAAGATCCAGAGAAAGTGAAGTTTTTGAGAAGAGAAATACAGAAGTAAAAAACAGGAAGAAAGAGACACATCTATATAACTTTTGGAAAAGAGTGCGAATCATACCGAAATGGTATTTCTCAAATCTCTCCTTGTCCCATCTTTCTTTATCTTGTAACACCTGATAAAAAATTACAAAATATGAGTGAAAATGGGTTAAAGGAGATGAAAACGGAGGATCGTTCACCAAATTCTCAGAGAAAACCGATGTTTTACATTCGCCTCTTGGACAATAGATACATGGCTAAGCCGAAGCCATTGATACGCTCCTGTTGACAAATAACTGATAAATAACAAAGCTAACTAAATGAAAATGTGTCTTCGAATTCGGTGAACGAGACGTTTTCAAAGAAACAGGCCCAGATATGAGTTTTAAATAAATCTTCCTCATATAAAGTTGCTAATAAAGATTTGTTTTTCGTCCTGCCCTTGTTCTAATACGCCCGACATAAACTTGCTTATTACACATATACATTGGCTGATATTATAATAAATTAATCCTTCATTTCGGAAACTTCTTTGTTTTTTTCCAAGACCTAACCTGTGACTGAGCAAATGATACTCTAAATAGTGTAGCGTTAATGAAAACAAAATGAATTTAAAGGTGTTGTATGATCGACACAGCTATTTATTTAAGGTCTTTATGTTATGTTCTGAGAAATCAGTAGGTAGAAACTCAACAGGGAGCTAGATAACAGGGTGAATTTGGAGAAGAACCTTCCTTTTAGGGGGTGTTTTGACACTCTAAGGGGTTCGGATCACACCCAGGTCATGTCTCCCAGTTGTATCGCTGCCGGACTCGATCCCACACCCTCTTCTTGGCTGGATTGCTAATCCAAGCATGCTAGCACGATACCACTTCGCCAACTAGGCTTGCTACAGTCAGAGCATTTTTAATCGTCATGAAGTAACCTCTCATTTCTCTTACTATAGATCCAGCGGGAACTGTTTTGGGCTATTTCAGCCAATACACTTTAAAGTCTGTTCTTTTGTTGCCACATCTAGAGTTTAGTCAGAAGGTCGAAGACTGATGAGCCTATAAATCCTCTAGCACAAGCGTCAACATCTCCTAGATCTTTGGTCAGGTCCAGGTATATCTTTCTTGTGTTGTGGCGGGCTTCTTTTATTTTGATTTCGTATGGAATTATTAGCTTCTCTATGATTCGTTGTGTGGAAGTTGAATGTATCACGATATCAGGTCTTTGATTTTACTGGGGTGACTATCCCATTCTGGAAGGTCTGTTGAAACTTCCCAATCTTCACACCCATCTAATAGGCATTTCCTCTGGTTTGTTGTCTTGACGGATACAAAACTTGAAACAGAAATAAAGCTATAATTAAGGGATAAGTAAATTTTTCCGTAGACTACCATTTAGTTGCAAAAATGACCGGAAGTGAATTATGATACACGCACCTTTAAATGCTGACCAGAGCAGTTTGCTAAAATTGCTCTTTGCACTTATCCGTTATAAGCGCAGTTTCTGCTTGTCCACAAACTAGATTTGGTTGTCCTTCAAGAGCTCTGAGATTAATTTGGGGCGACTGCTAATTCTAAACAAGCTGGTGACATTACAAATCCTTTGATTGCCCTATTATATGATGACACCGAGTTTAAGTTCATACATAACTAAATGTTCACTAAGAGCATGATGATTACCTTTCACGTAGACCATATATCTTGTCTTAACGCTTAGGCAAATCTTCTTCATGATAGACAAAGAAATGTAGGATATTTGGACAGGTGAATTGTGCTCTATTAATGGAAGTGGCATTGTAGCTATTTTTATGTTTTGTCCTAGACTTTCTGAGATTCTCCAAAGAGAATAATAAAATAGAAAACAGAATAAAAAAGAAAGAACAAGACAGACATAAAATCTTTGGGTTGAGGCCAGAGATACAAATATCTAGAGTAACATTTTTAGTTCTAGATTCTCTTAACTTAAATCTCGACTGGTCGTATGCTATGACTTAAAAAAAATAGTCATCGTCCGAGAAAAAAAGTAATACTAATGAACACTTAGCTTCGTGTTTGTCACTTTGGCATTTGAATCATGGCAACTGTGGCACAATAATGCGAAGAGGGAATCTTACTTTACGCTCTCTCTCTCTCTCTCTCTCTCTCTCTCTCTCTCTCTCTCTCTCTCTCTCTCTCTCTCTCTCTCTCTCTCTCTTCTCTTCTCTCTCTCTCTCTTCATTTTTATCTCCTCTCATACACACACTTTTCATTTCCATTCTTTGATAACTTTGCAAGCACTTATAAACGAATACAATTTTTAAATTCGTTCAAATCGCCTTTTTCCTTGAAACCGTTAATATAAAAGAAAAAGGCTGTTAGACTTTAAAAGTGCTTGTATTATTTCTTGAAATAAGTTAGAACTGAGACAATTTTTAGAAAACACTTTAGTCAAATAAAAAGGAAACAAAAAAGCACACACAAAAAACGAAGAGAACCAGCTTTTTGGAGAAGATGCTCTCACTCGAAGTTTTTTTTTATATTGCTCATGAAAAGTATCCTAAAAATATGTCATGCTGGGAGGACCTCGTTGACAGCCTGTTCTGAGGCTGTGTTGGCCTGGATATTGACCTCCAGGCAAGAGGGCAGATACCAGTTACTGTTGACCGATGCAGGTGCTGGCGTATTGATCCATTTCCTTTAGGCCTGTATTACACAGGTCAGCAATAATGGTCAATTCATCCCCACTCTATGAGTGACCACAAATCGTTCGTCTCACCGTGTAGGCGTGCCTCTTGTCCAGGCAGTACGGCGGTGCAGTAATTCAATTCCTAGACACATTGCTTTTTTCTTTGTTACTCTATGGCATTGTTTATGAAGCTAATGAGATGTTTGACCTTTTTTAAGCGGATACCTACTGATGTCTTTGATCAATAATCTGACAGTGTCAGCTAAATCTGCAGAACTATACAATAACAACTTTTTAATCAGGATTCAATAAATCTCTTCATGAACAAACGATCTTAGACAGAAAATAAAAACGCACCTATGAAAGGGTAAAAAATCGCCTCTAATTGATATTCAACAAAAGTTTGTGCACAGTATCCTTCAGCGTCTAATTTGTCCATCCTCTATTTCCCCTTTTACTGTTTTTTGCTATCTGGGCGTGACAGAGCTGAAGAGCGCATAATATTTTCAGTAGGGCTAATCAGTCTGAACAAGCGCTTGTGAAAACATGGAAGAAACACTTCTTTTTCGCAGCTCTGTTCAGATGATTTCACTCAGAAACTTTGAAGGCGAGAGAAGAACTTGGGTCTCATCAGTAAGCTGAGAAAGAAGAAAAAGTTGAGAGATAGATGCTCATGTGAGGATTCCAGCTTTTGAATTCAAGCTCCTGCGTCATTAGCTGTTTCTCTACTTTTTTTTTACCCTAAAGAGAGGGAAATACTTTTAAGAAATGCGATTTAACAAAAATTTATGCCACGCTGTTGGAGTTATGTTCAAGAATCAGAAGCAATTGAAGGACTAAGCAGAACTAGATACTTTAATTGTAAGATATTTATCCCAATATCATTTCATTATGTTTCTCTTTTTTTACTTCAAGTTTCACACCAACGTGCATTTTGCAGACGCTTTGCTTGTTCCACAAACAACAATTTAAAGAAAAGTTCATGGCTTTCAACAATGTAGAATAACTGTGCAAACGCATTCCCTTTACTATTTGTTAAAAAATTAGCATTAAAAATCAGCAACTTTAGACATCCTTAATTTTAGCCTTTGCTAATAATTATACTTTCGATAAAACATCATCGGTCGATAGTATTCTAAGTGCACTTAAACTGCAACGCTGGAGACACTCGAGAGGTTTCTCTCTCTCTCTCTCTCTCTCTCTCTCTCTCTCTCTCTCTCTCTCTCTCTCTCTCTCTCTCTCTCTCTCTTTATCTCTTCTCTCTCTCTTTCTCTCTCTCTCTTTATCTCTTCTCTCTCTCTTTATCTCGTCTCTCTCTCTCTTTATCTCTTCTCTCTCTCTTTATCTCTTCTCTCTCTTTATCTCTTCTCTCTCTCTTTATCTCTTCTCTCTCTCTTTATCTCTTCATCTCTCTTTATCCCCTCGTATTCTTAGCTCATACTTTCCCATTCATCCATCCACCCATCTACGGATGTAACTATCTATCTAACTTATTTGCTATCGATCTATCTTTATATATCTAATAAAATATCCTTTCATGCATTCATCTATCTGCCTATCGATATATCTATCAATATATTTATCTATGTATCTATATATCTCCGTATCATTTATTTATCTATCGATCTAGCCATCTATCTTTTTATCTACAATGTAGTAATCTTAAGGGTCTGTCAGTAAATCTAGTATATTTATGTATATTGTGTTAATCTTTCAATATATCTGTCTATTGATCGATATGTTTATTCACCCCCCCCCCCCTTTTTTTGTCGTTTTCTTTCTCTTTTTCTTAATTCAGTCTATCTATTATTCTATTTATCATTGACCGTTCCTTTTACCACCTTTCTTTGTTCTGCTTTTTTACACTGGTATATAATCAAATTTGCTCGTCACTCGAACACAATATAAGTTTTTATACGCATTATCAAGATTCTAGATTATTATCTTATTATACCGCTATTTTCGCTACTTTGTCTGGGTAGATCTAGATCCATAAGAAACAGCGTGGTTTGTGTTTTTCAAAAACAGATAGTGCATAAATGTTAATACCTTACCTTTGTGGAATACATTTTAAAAAGCTCTAGATAAGTATCAATTAAAATTTTATGAAGTCACGTTTAGTTCAGGATTCACGCGTTTTGTTGTGTAAAGGAATCAAATTCCAAGTTTCAAGTTTCCAGGTTATTATAACCCAGGTCGTGTCATACATGGTAAAGGTGTTAGACAGAAACAACTTGCAGAGGAAATAGTAACAGTTTATTGGCATGAAAGTAGAAAGAAGACATCTGAGACTTTTATAGATAATATGACATATAAAAATCAATGTATAGAATTATAGCTGTGAAATTCAGGCGGGGTACAACCTATTGATTCTCTTTATGAAAAATGCTACTGTTTGTTAATTCAGCATGGTCTTTTTGGAACAAAACTTATCTTTCATCTCAAGTATGTTTGGAAAAACGTAACATTTTTTTTAAATGAACAGTCTTCTTTCACTTGCTAAGTCTTGACAGAAAAAAGAAAGTGGAACCTTTTTTTTCCAATACCACCGCGAGGGTTAAATTCAAAAATGTGTCTTACAAAGGCATTGATAGACCCTACTAACGCATGGCTTATTATGAGTGTTACTTCTATTAATAGCCATGCTCACCAAAAAAAATGATGCTGCCCTTCGATACAGGCCAAGTCACCGAGGTGAACAAACTTTTGCATGTTTGAGTTATAGTGATTTATTTCTTTTTATTTTTGGGCATAGTTAGGATAGAAGTGTACTCAGAACGCACTTATAATTCAGCCTACAGACCTATACTACAAAAATTTCTAACCGTCATAACTCTGCCAAATAGTGAAATGATCCAACTCACTCTTACACTTGCTGTAACAGTTTGTTTATTTCGGCGACTCGCTGCCCTGCAATATGTGCGCTGCTCTTGTACAGACCCACAAGAAATAAGATGGAAAATCTACGGATTCGTTCTTTATTAATTTTCATGAGCAAAAAGGACCAATAATCTCCTGGCGAGATCAAATCAGCTACCGATTTCTTTTACACTGAATACAGATCTAAAAAGTCTAGATTAATAGAAATAGAATTTAACTTCTTAATACACATTCCTGAAGTTTTTTTTTTTAACCAGAACAGTTATATCCGAGAGTGAAGATAGCTGGACGGGACAATCCCACACAAAGCCTTGTCCACTCAGCCGGACACGTCTGTGCAGGCTGTGCGCGTAGCAAATGCTGAGTCATGCTATGCGCTTACTAAAACAAGGCTTTTTGATTGTAAAATTATTGGCAAAGCAGTATGCTTCTCCATAAACTTCGTATTGTATTGTTTTTTCTTAATTCGGAAAAGAGAGAAACATGAAGTGGCTCTAAATTAAAAGGTTGAATTTATTATGAAATGAAATTATTTTACATTTATAATTCTTAAAAGAGCCTTGTTTGGAACACTGAAAGATTATGAAAGCCACTTCCTATTTTGCAGTTTTATACGGGTTCGGCTACCCAACGCTCTTCACTTTTTCTTTGAGAAAATATTTTTTTTTCTTTTTAGTTAAATTAATTTTTTTCGGAACTGAAGTGATTGGATTTTACCTTCGTTGCTACAGGTAGAACATTTGATTTAAAAAGTTCTTTTGCGGATCGGTTCATCAAACATGCATGATGACAATTTATTTCCCCCTTGCTAGCACTTGTCCTCATCTCTAGGAAATCTAAATATGCCTGCTTGTACTGACTATTTTACAATGGCACAGCACAACTGACTAGTCTACTCAAATTGTTTACTTTGTCGTTACATCTACACACACTGATTCGTTCAGGCTGTTTTGTGGTATGCACAAACACCTACACGATACAGATTTGTGTATAATAATAAGAATTTGTATACAAAAGGCAGTTGCTCAAGATCATTTCCATGAAATTTTCGGAGGGTGCTTTTTCCCTAAGAATAAATAACTCATTTTTTTAATTTGGATGTGGTTATTTCGCGAAAGTTAAGATCAATAAGAGAAATTCATTGAATTGAGAAATATTGACAAATTATATAAAGCAAGACTATAAAGAATTGAATTTTTTTCTCGAAGAAATAACAGTAGATCATGAAAATAAACAACACTTAAGTGGAGAATATTATATTATGTCGCTTTTTATGAATTTCTGGCCTCAATAATAGACTGCCTCATAATTTTCTCCATGATCGCTTCACCTTCAATCCCTTCATAAAACGCATTCATATCTTAAAGTACATTTTTTTTCTGCTGCTGGGAGCCCTGGGGTATCCCTCAAAGACAGTAAACTTACAATCAGCTATATCAGCTTTTAATTAACACGAGCAAAAGCTTTGATAAATGTACTTCCCGCGTCTCTGACCCTTTCTGAGAGCATATTGAACATATAGGAGAAAATCATTATTATAGAAACCTCGTTGAAATAACAATTGTATAAGGAATTCTCTCTCCACCTACTACAAGAGAAGAGAAAAAAATGAACCAAGCTAATGGATGAAATTGCATAAAAGCGCCAACGTAAAAAAAAGAAACAACTAACAAAACAAGAACCGTACAACGATCTTTATATAAATGGACAAAGCCATTACGGCAAGCCACGAAGGTCTCCCAAATCTCCAGGGACGTCTTTAATGGGAAGAAAATGTTGAGTGTCGATGAGACCTAAAAACAAAAACAAAAAAAAATGCTAATGGAGGACTGTGACGACCTGGAAGTAGGACAAAATGGTGAAATCCAATTTTTATTTTATAATTAAATTAAGAAAATAAGCGAGGGAGGAACAAATAAGCTGTCAACACAGCTACTGCTGCTGCATTGTCGTTATTCTAGACTGGCATTATTCTGTGGCTGTGAGTGCAAGTCTCACTATTTTATTGACACCCGGCTCGGTTAATACGGTGATCGGAAACACCAGTCTCGCCATGCCCAGGTTTTACAGGCAGCTGTTGTAAATGAGTTTAATTGAGAGGATTCTCGGATACTTCAGTGATAGAGGGTAGATAGACAGATTGATAGATAGACAGATAGATAGATAGATAGATAGATAGATAGATAGATAGATAGATAGATAGAAACAATAATTGATAAATCGATAGATAGACAGAGAGCTAGAGAGGTATATAGATAGATCGGTACTATTCCTCGTAGACTGTTGTAAAAATATGAACATTTGAAATAGCTTTACAACTTTAAACAAATCATTGCTGTTTGTAAACACCAGGAAAAAAAGAAACAAAAAATATTCTCGACAAACTAAAACCAATGGTATATCAAATTATACATTGAAATAAAAAACAAAAGAAATGGGATGAGAGAACTACAATGACATGTATCCATGTATATTTACAGCACTGACGTTCAAAGCATTAGCAGCAGATAAAACGAAAGAATAAAGGGAATTGCTCCTGGGGTATCTTTTATGGGAATAAAAGCTAGAAGCCAGACCTAGGGACAAATACAGCTAATGGAAAAATGGAATGCTTTAGAGTGTTTGTAACAAACTTCCCAAAACTGCCTCCCTAACAGTTTAACTCAATTGTTAACGGAGGCGTGCGGTAAAGAAATGAGTCTTTGTTTATCCAATTAGGAGAAAGAATAAATAAGTACAAAATAAACAAAATACAATTCCCTCAAGATAAGTGTCAAATGAAAACAGTGAGCCGTTCATAGATTCTATAAATCTAATAATATAATAATGCCTTTGCATAAAGCGAGGCTGAGAATAGGAAAAAATTCCAAACAAGGAAGATGCATTACATCATGAAATTAGTGCAAGACAATGAAGAAGACATTCCACGTACAAGATTGGCTCAAGGAAAGAAAAACAGGAAACGCATAATGCATATAACACAATGGAAACCTTGTTTTATACGTGAAGACAAAACACAAGTGAAGAAATTCGAGTGAAGTGGGATGTCATTAAATTCTGCATGGAAAACAGAGGATAAGAGAGAGTAAAAGAGAGAGAGAGAGAGAGAGAGAGAGAGAGAGAGAGAGAGAGAGAGAGAGAGAGAGAGAGTATGTGTGAGGGGAGGAGGAAGGGAGCAAGAGAAAGAAGCAAAGGAGGAAGAAAGAGGAGTGCAGAGAGCAAGGATGGAGACACTGAGAGAGAGAGAGAGAGAGAGAGAGAGAGAGAGAGAGAGTATGTGTGAGGGGAGGAGGAAGGGAGCAAGAGAAAGAAGCAAAGGAGGAAGAAAGAGGAGTGCAGAGAGCAAGGATGGAGATACTGAGAGAGAGAGAGAGAGAGAGAGAGAGAGAGAGGGATGCGGAAAGGGTGTGTGTCTGTGGGGGAGAGGGGAAGAAGGCGAGAGTAATTGAAACGAAAGGAGAGAGTGCGAAAGTGAAGAGTGTGAATAGGGAGAGTGAGGAAGAAGGAAAGATGAAAAGAGGAGAGAGAGAGAGAGAGAGAGAAAGAGAGAGAGAGAGAGAGAGAGAGAGTCTGAGAGGGAGAAACAACGATAGATTAAACTAGAGGAGAAACATAGAAAGGATTCAATATGAAGGGTGTGATAAGGAGGGGAAAAAAGAAAGAGGAAAAATTTGTAGATATGTAGAGAAAGTCTGTAAAAAAAAATGAGGATCAGAAGTAAAAGAGTTACCAAGACATGAAAACGAAGAAATAGGTAAGGGATGACTGAGATGAGGGACAATGAAAGAAAAGAAAAGAATTAGAGGGCAAAAGAAAAAGGGCGTTATTAGCATTAAGTAAAGATATTTCAACCTAAGTGACTTTTCTTGTCACTGTTGTAAGAGAGAACGCAGACAAGGATTAAGGCAGAAATAATCCAAATGAAAACAATATTGTTTATGTGTCATAAAGCTCGACATATTCCTCTATTGTATTTGATGCCATTAACCTCATACATTGCCTTACGAATAATAGAAGTAAAAAGAAAGTGATTTTCGCCTTTGGGGTTGGCATGAAAGCTAAACCCAACTTGACCAGCTGACGATATTATTAGAAGCAATAGACAATAGAGCAAAGCACAGGATTTAAATTTGATTTGACAAGTTTGGTTTCATGAACACTTATAAATAACACAACATCACAATGCCTTTCTGGTTTTTTTTTAAGAGACAACGAGTTATTAGATGCGATTAAATTTTCAACTAAGCTACTGAAAGCACTATGCAAGCTGAAGCAAAAAAACAGCACATTTTAGTGTCATTATGAGCTTTACAAAATTATCCCGTCTCTGAGACAACGGTTTTTCCCATGGCGTAAACTTAGACTGAAGAAAGAAAACCGTGGTGTGAGTCGCGGAGATCTGCATTTGATGTTGCATAGAGACTCAACCTGTCGAGTATCGAGAACATCATGATGATATTGGAAAAAGCCACTATAAACTGTCTTGTCTTCACGATGCTTCTATTCTTTAACTCCACTTTCAAGTTTGTTGAAAAATCCCGTGCCTTGATCTTTTACCTCAAAGAACTCTTTCAACTTAGAATTCTTCTTGTCTGATTCAATTATCGCTTCTGTTGAAAACTAATCATGTTTCAACCGATGCCCGCTACACTCGTGATTTTTCCCTTTTTTTAGGGGGGAGGGAGGAGATTAAACATCAGATCAAGGTTTACACTTAGATTGTAGGCCAACAGTACCAGAGTTAAAGGTACGAATCATAGCTCTGTTGTCTTTACTCTAACGCTTTTTTTTCATTTTTTAATTTTCTGATGTTATTTCAATCTTTCAATCTCCATGTGACTTGTCTGTTGGATTCATGGGCATAGATTATCCCATTACTGCTTGACCCTTTTGCAGATTGTTTTAATTTTTTTCTTTGTACTTTATGTTGTGCTTTATGCAAAATTTTCGTTTTTTCTCAATCGCATTAATTTTGGCTTCAATTCATTTCTCCTTGGAAGATCATAAGGTCCAGAACACAGACAGTTATTGCTGATTTCATTGTTCCACATGGCCCAGTAGAGGAACAATTTAGATTTTGGAGTTGATCTTCAATATTTTCTTAAAACCATCAGGTTATTCGAGTTGCAGGCTTGCGCCATATAAGGAGTGCGTTTGCTTCAAGGTGTCCATACAGTGTTTTTAAGGTCTGGCAAAATTCATCTGATGCTAATGGTTTTATCTAGAATAACACAGAGGAACCCCATGTAGGTCTTGGCCATTGCATAATATGTTTGTGATGCACAGAATATTTCTTCATAATCTTAAGAGCCTCTGGCCATTTTCATTGATCTTGTGCAAGATATTTTATCCAAGACAGACGTCTTTGGAAATAGAAACGGATATTTAGAAACCACAATTTTTAAAAAAATCAGCCTTTGATGCTAATCAATACTTTGTAACAGTATTGATGAAAAAAAAATAACCAGCAACAAAATTTAGACACGAGAGAGGTTTTTCTAAATTTTTTTCAAAAACATTTTGAAGGTTGATGGGAAGTTCAAAGTACATTTTTTTTTATTTTCCAAGTAAGGTATAAAATGTTCTCTTCTTTCAACTTTATGTCGCAAATATATTATAACCATTACTATGTCGTCCATAATCATGTTACAGTTAGAACAAAAATATCATTCGATCACCTTTACAAAATGAAAACGAGAAATAATTAAAGTAAAGATAACAGGTATAAAATAATATCTTAACTTTATCTTAACAATATTGCCGTTCCATTTCCGGGTAGGTTCATTTCAAGCTAGAAATTTCTTAAGTTTATTGGATTTTTCTCTTTTGCTAAATCAATCTTCCTCAAGGGTTTATATCCATGCCATACTGCTGAACAGAAAGGTCGGAAATGAAAAGGCAGAGTATTTGTGTGTGTGTGTGTGTGTGCGTGTGTATGCGTGTGTATGGGGAGGTACTTCCGACCTGTGACGCATTTTGAAGCAAGTAAAGGGCAGGAGAGAGGAGGAGGCGGTGATAGTGATCACTGGTTTATGACGCAGGGTCCAGACCCGGACTGGTATCGCCATGACGTCACGCCTCCTCTGTGAACAAACTTGCCCCCATCGATTGACTCGGGGGCCACCCGGACCAGTGTATCATGGGACACAAGGGGAAGAGCGCATGGCAAACTGTCGCTAGGGTTATGCATGTGGTTTTGACAACCTGAAAACAGATATACGGAGCACATAAATGACCCATGTAAGAAACCCTCATTGCAAGGAAATACTACTTTTCCCTTCGGTCTGGTTTTTCTTTACTTTGATATTTTGGAAATTGAAGAAGATATGAAGATGTAAAAATAGTTTATTTTTAAATGTTGCTTTGTGTAACAGGCTTCTGCTCAATTTTTCAATTGTTAAATACACAAACGCGACTCTTAAATATATCTATATTGGATCTGAATTTCGACGACCAAAACAAAACAGTTTATTTCTTCTTCTAATTTATAAGTGTAAGTCCATTTCTGCTATTATAGTTATGTGTTTATTTTCTTATGTATTGATGGGGGTCGGTCTTCGTGCTCATACAAGAAAGGGCCATACGAGAAATTAATCACATTATTGAACTTCATCACCTTTTCTCTTCCTAAAATAGCAGCGAGCTGTAAGCCATCTTGCCAATGCCAGTGACATAAAAACTTTAGGGTTTTAGAAATCTTTACAGCTGTTGTCAAAGGAATAGAATAGGAAAAGTACAACAAGAGATACAGTTTGGTTTAAACAAAAAGCATTGGGAAATAAACAAAAATCAAACGTTTCCATTCTCTGTATAAACCTCATTCAAGAGACAAGTGCCGAACGCATGACCATGGCCTCATAGGAGTCGACTCCATTTCAAAGGAAGAGCACTGAGGCCGAATCAGTGGCAGCTAATCCGTTTAAATAATTAAAGGCCTCCTTAGAATTGTTGTGTGAGACACCATTTCTGAGACTCCTTTATAGGACGCGTTGGAAAAGATTTCATTGTTTATTTTAGACAAATCTGACCTAATCCCTAAACAAATTGGCTAAACCTACTAGGAATGAAGCAATACAAAATTCAATGTGGTCAGACCTGGTGTAAAGGTCAGCCTCTAGGATCTGTAGCAAAATACCAGTCTTGCTGGCCTGCTCGGAGCTGGTGTACTGATCAATACTAAGTTCCTGGACCGTGTGCCGCCTTTTGCAGTTACATCAGAGTGTAGACCACTGCCCACCTCTGTCTTTTACTTAACTCTACTGATCGCGTGGTTAGTCAGTCGGGTGTGGCACTCACGAAAAGGAACATTATGCATGTACATCGACTCTCTGACTCTAGGTGTAATGTCTGCAGTTTTATTTACATATCATCCTGGGCTGGTATTGTTTTTTTTTTTTCAGGTTTAATTTATCTTGTGGTCAACGTCAAAAAGATTTTTTTATCAACGTCGCTGAATAAATCAGTCTTTAAAGAGCATATCTGTTCTCAAAGAGCAAAATATAGTCCCAATACCTGTAATTTGTTAATGTTGTGTCCTGTGACTAACAATTTTTGATCGCTATATAACTAAACAACTTTTGATCGCTATATAACTAAACAACTTTTGATCGCTATATAACTAAACAACTTTTGATCGCTATATAACTAAACAACTTTTGATCGCTATATAACTAAACAACTTTTGATCGCTATATAACTAAACAACTTTTGATCGCTATATAACTAAACAACTTTTGATCGCTATATAACTAAACAACTTTTGATCGCTATATAACTAAACAACTTTTGATCGCTATATAACTAAACAACTTTTGATCGCTGTTTAACTACCCATTATCCGCAGAGATAATCTTCATTCTAGAGAAAAGAACTAATATTTAGGAGACTTTTACTTTTTATATTCATTTGAGCCACCATCTCAAGACAAAGAATATGTATACGTATATTTACATCATATATAGAAATATTTAGCAACGTATATTTATGTAAGTTTATGTATATATTTAAACATATATTATATATGTATATTTATGAAATTATATTATGTATATGTGTATGTGTGTATTTGTGTGTGCATCTAGGGTGAAACTTTTACAAATTACTGTTCTCTTTTACAAATTACTGTTCTCTTTTCTTATGATTTTGTTCTGCACAAAAGCCCCGACCATAATAAAAATATTTCTCACATCTAGTGTTATGATTTTCTTCGTCTGCAATGTCCATAATATGTGATACTTGAAGCAATGAGGAACTAAGGGTTATTCAACCACTTCAACCTTCCACAGAGGCATCAAAAAGGTAATTGCTTCATTTCACTCCCCTTCACTACTTTTTTGAGTCCCAAGTTAAAAATGATTACCCTGCTTAATTATGACTAGTTATTAATCCATTCTGAGAAATCATATCTGATCTCACAGAGGCCAAGAATGTTTATCTATTTCGATACAGTAGAACTTTATGAACCACCTAGGCTGCAGCAGTATATTCTTTATTATTTGCAACACAGTCTGCAAGTCGAAAAATAAAACAAAACAAAGAAGAGAAAAAAAAGTAAACAATAAATATCTGGCTAAATGACAAATAGTATCACGCACACCGATGGCCAATATATTGCTTGATTTTCTGCCTTTTTTGCATATCATTGGTTTGTGTAATTATGTAAACTTATACCATACGTACATATGGGTATCTATGTGGGTATTTTTAGTTCGTGATTTATGGAAGTAAACAGGAAGAGGCTCATTAATTGGGCTCAAAACATTTCTTTTAACTTAAACTCTTAATTTGTGTTGAATTTTTAAATGTATTTAGCACTTTCCTTTGACTAAAAAAAATCCTTTAACAAGAAGATCATTTTGACCAGTAAAAAATGCTCCAAGGAAATCAATTTCACCGTGAATATTGGCTACAAAACGAGGTTTAGTTAATCTTAATTATTCATTGGCAATACAACACGATGTTTGAGGGAAAATCAATATGGATGAGTTTTTCTTGTTCTCGTAAGCTTTTCTTCAATTCGCTGATGTAATCATATGTATAATTCATTTCAGATTTATTTATAGATGACACGGCCTGTATGTTTTATACACAAAACGTAAAAGAACCCGTTTTTGAAGCTTTTATATTCCCATGGCTTTGATCCAGCGCATATTTAAGAAGCCCTGGAGATACACTGGCAGTGAGCACTATAGTATCCTAAGTAGGTTAATGGTGAGAGGAATGGTTATTTAAGGATG
>JAWDGP010005987.1:292500-325000 GCA_033675545.1 Elysia crispata
CATTCATCGATAAAAATGAACGGTAGAGATTTATGTAGAAACCATCTGTATTCCGATGCTATGAGGTCGATATAAATTAATTACTTTTGGTGAAAAATGACACTCCATGTGATCGACGTCATATGTTCGCAACTTTTCCCACGCTCTCAGCACTGCCTTCTCTCTGAATTTTGAGCAATATCAATCATACTTGTCTGTATTTAATGCTGGTGGAGAAGATCGAAAAGCTAAGCCGTGCTTTATTGCAGCTCAAAGTATGAAATTACATCCCACCCACATTTCCTTTGGGCAGACATGCTGTAGTGTAAAGAACTGTTTTACTTTTTTAGATCGCACAATAAAAATAACCGCTAAAACATCATTTAAATTTAATAAAAAAAGGAATCATGAGATAAGAAACTCCCACGCCGAGATTTTAGGGACATCTGTTTCAGAGTTTGAGCTGGCTCTGATTGCGTTATTTATGAACAAAGTCTCAATTTCTAATTTTCAATCAGCTCAGCTTGACGGAGGTTTATTTAAAATGCAGGGGGGAAACCTGATATCATCTAGCTATACAATGTACTGGCGATATGGCGCAGTAAAATAACCGAAAAATTCGAATGACCTTTAAAGTTTTTATTCTTTAATACAAGCGTCCTAGGAGGATGATCGTAGTGTGGTCAGGTGCATCCAACGCAGAAAACAAGTTATGTATTACTAGTAGATAATACCAGATAAGCATTACGAAGGGAAACAGACGATTCATCGCTGTTTTAGCTGAGCCTCTGAGAGAGTTACGGAAAGAAACAAAGGCGACACTGGGAAGGAATGACAGAGAAGCAATTATACCAAGAAACAGAAAGAGAAATCAAGAACTTCGGTTGGAAACTAGCGAAACGGAGAGAACAGAGACTGCTTGACCTTTACGAGCGATGTTGAATAAGTATGAATCTAAAAGACAGACAAAATTAGCTTTTCGCTGTCTATGCAAAATGACATTTTTTAATATGTTTAAGTGTGGTGAGGAATGTATCAGGGAAATTTAAAAAATGCCTAGTTTGCTAAGATAATGCAAAACCATTTAGTTAAAAACCAAAACTACAAAAAAAAAATTAGCAATTTTATCTCAGAGGATTAATATTACATTGCAGAGAAGGAGTATCTTCCTTGTATGGTGGAATAATTGTGATCATTGGGTGAGGCTTTTGAAAGGGCGACGCTGTTACGTAATCCTTGAACATTGTCATTGATTTAATTCAGATTGCGATAGTGAAAAAGCTCTTTCTTCGGAAAAGAAAACGTGCTCTTAAAATCACAAAAATCAAATGTCTGTTAGATATTGTGGGAATTGATCTTTCTTTATCTTTGCTCAGCTGAGGTGAGATAAATGATGATTGTATGAAAACTGATTCGTCCTCAATATAATACTCCAGTCACGTTCACAGGTGTTTTCTTTAAATTAAACAACAACTGTAAATTTAATATTAATTTTTTTGTATGAAATTGTTATTTTTCGGTAACTTGTAATGTTATGGCATACAGGCGTTAGAGTAACGATAGAATTTTGTGTTTCAATTCAAAAAATATTATTTGCTCGGAATTTTTTTTTCTGGTTTATATCACATCTTGGTCAGATCAAGGAACTGTGTTTCATAGTAGACAAAATTCATACTACGTAATATCACTAGGGGATTAGATCAGTAATAAAACTGTTTTTTCAACAACATAAAATTTATTATGAATAATAGCATGACTCTGTTGTATTCACCTTTACACAGTCTTCTTTTCCATAAATGCATTTTTTTGATGTCCTGTTCTTATAGGAACAAAAGAAAATAGAAAGTCATCTCTCCCTCTCTGTCTGTCTGTCTTTCTCTCTATCTATCTATCTCTGTATATCTCTCTCTATATATATTATACATACATATATATATATATATATAAATATATATATATATATATGGCGAGAAGTAAAAATAAATTAATCAATAACTTTACAAAGAAGGCAATATTTATTCATCAGCCGTATATTATTTATAAACTTACTAGGCTTTATATTTAGATAATTCTTCCCTTGCATCCATGCCTAATCGTACTCAAGTCTGAATACTGAGATACTGGCATGAACATTCAATTTGCTTGGAGAGTCAGTAAAATATATTTTCCACACGAGGATTGAATTGCGTTAGATGAGGAACATAGTCTTGTGTAATTTTTGAGTCAACTTGACATGAGGCAAAAGATTGCCCCAGCATGTAGTTGATATATCATGCCTCTCATTTTTAAAAGGGACATTTTCCAAAATATGAACACATAATTTTCATCTGAAGAAAGTCATATTTTTAATCTTGGTAGTAATACGTATCACTTGATGAAACAGAAGTGAGGATCACATGTGTTCATGTTCTTTAAAATCAGTACGAACATCTTCATCGTAATCGTTTTGTTCTTAATACTGTTCTTGCCCTTGTTTCTTCTTGTTCTTGTTCTTCTTTACCTCCCCGTAGCATCACCTTCTCAATTTTTTTCGCTGCCTTTTCCTTTCTCTCTGTCTCTCTCTCTGTTTCTCTTTCTATCTCTTACTCTCTCTCTCTCTCTCTCTCTCTTTCTCTTTCTCTGTCTCTATCTTATGTCTCTATTTATCTCACTTTCTTTCTTTGAACCTTCATTTTTTCTCTAGGAATCTTTTTTTTCTACGTCTTAGCCTCTTTGCTTCGATCTCTTTTTAACTCTTTGAACTCTTTTTTCCCATGGATAAACAAACCATATCACGACTTACAATATTATTGTCTAACTCTGAATTCATATTTCAAATACTTTATATGCTTTTCTCCTGCGGAATAAAACATTGATATTGAACACAAATGAAAAGGGGAAAAGGGAAAACAATTAAATGTTAGTTAAGGAAATACAGGAACGGCTCAAAATCAGTAGGAGGATGTTATAAAAGGCCATTATTTGCACTAAAATAGTGTAAAATAAGCACCATTGCTATCCGAATTATCAATATAAGCATCGATAGAAAAGACAGCTCCTTCGATGTTAATGTTCAACTTTAATTTCTTTTTTTATTGTCATCGTTAAAATAAATACTATTTTATTTCTAGCACAAGCACAATTCATGTTCTTATGGAAATTATGTTTAGAAAGACTTTAAAAATTTGTTGTAATGAAAGAAGAAAAAGGAAGCACTGACGGTAACCGCAAGAAGTTGTCAAAGAAGACCACAAGTCGTGCCGATTACTGACCTTTACTGCTAAATCGACGACACAAAAAGCGAGTTGAAAATTTGTATTGGTATTACTATTCTTAACATTATCAGAAGCATCAATAACCTTAGATGGAAAGCGGCGCCGGGTTTCCTTGAGGAAATTTTGAACTGAACTCTATCAGCTGCGGTGGAAATCAATACCTGAATCCGATCAGTGCAGTTAAAGGAGAATTATCCTAACAGCAAGCGTTCTCGACTTGCATACATTTATTCTTTTCAGCAAATTGATGATGAAATAAACGGAAAATTCTGAAAGAAATAAAACAAACAAAAAAAAAAAAAAAACAGAAAAACTTTGTTAGAATATGGCATTTTATTACTATAGCCTGATATTTGATCCGATCCAGATTTGAGCCATAGAAAAGGCTAAAATTTAACTTTAAAAAATACAAAACCGAAAAAAACAAACAAACTGTTTACAAAGCAAAAGACAAGTTAGAAACAAAAAGCTGCAAAGCGAACAAAAAAAAAAAAAAAAAATAAGTAAAATGCGATTCACCATCAATCTACGATACCGCACGCTAACTATTTTGACGGCAATGACAGACTGTGGTAATTTAGTATGTTTGTTCAGTTGTCCACTGTTAGTCTTGTTTACTTAAAGAAAAGAAAAAGGATTATACCATTTATAAAAAACAACATGAACACAATGCTTGGAGAAAATGGAATTACAATGGAAGTCTAGCTTTCTCAGTGCGGTCTGCTTTTCTTAGCCCAGCCGATTCGGAACTGACGTCAGGGTGAGTACACTTGACGTGGAGCAGCACGGCGCTCACAGGTTGGCGTGGCGCTAAACTGTCGATGATAAGGAAACCAAGTTGTACTCACGTCTGAACACTGAATGGCTGACTATGAAAACAGTACTGGTCGTGACACATGAAGAGTATGTCCTTTCAGTAAGGATGTGAAAAGAGTGAAATACGAAGTTAAAGACATTAATTATACATAATTGACATTATTTTAACATAATACAGTAATAATTACCACCTCATCATCCACCTCTTCTTACCTTCTTTTGTCTTTTTGACTGGACCGGTCATTGTCACATCCCGCCCATCTCTCTCTCTCTCTCTCTCTCTCTCTCTCTCTCTCTCTCTCTCTCTCTCTCTCTCTCTCTCTCTCAACTATCCATCTTCGAATATTCGATAGTCGAGTTTCCTTTGGCAGTCTCAGTCTCTTTCAGCTCACTTTTAACTGTCAGTTTCTTCATGTCATTAACCCAAGACGTGTCTGTGTTTCGCCACTCTTTCGTATATTTTATTTCAGCCTAAACTCTTGCCTTTTTCCACGGTCTTTTTAACCTGAACATGATTCAAGTTTTCTTGTTTACCTTGTTTGTGATTTAATAATGCATTGTATTGAATTGTCATTTATATCAAGACACCTACTTAACTAATCACTAAAATAAAAACACATTCCAATGAAAGAGCGGTTAACGTTTCTATATCAATAAAAAAAATTGCTAACTACAGAGGGCTGTTTTTCCCCTGAGCTAAACCACTCAAAATCATTCCTTCATCAACCTAAAAAGATGCAATGGTGGCAACCACAAAGTCCTCATTAATGTGTGGTGGTAACCTTATCCTTATCTCCCTTTCTTCCTTCCCCCACCCTTTTAGTGAAAACGGTAATTGATCACTAAATATTCGAGACTACTGCGTTGTTTCTGCAGCATAAAATAAGCGAAGATGGTGTATCTTTTGTTGTTAGAAGTGTAAAACAAACTTCAGCATCTGAAGTAGCTTACGATGAAAAAGAAAGGTTGAGATGAAACGGATGGCTAAAAATTGCAAACCCAATTTCAAATAGGTCAAATCTTTATCCAAGTACAAGTAAAAGAAAGAAAAGAAAAAGCTCTGAAACGGAAGCAGGTGTGGATACCGGAGTTGGTTTAATTCTGTCTTTCCTCTATGTAAAACATAGACCTTTAGGGCACTTTCTCTTATCACATCTATTCCTATATTTCCAATGTATTATTCTATCAATCAATCTCTTAAACTTTGTTCTCTGTTCATCTATCTATCAATCTATTCTTAAATATCCATCAAACTGTTTACGGACATCTAGACTTTATCTGCCTCTCTCTATCTATCTATCTTATCTATCTATCTATCTATCTATCTGTCTATCTATCTATCTATCTATCTACCTATCTGCCTATCTATTTATCTATCTATCCATGTGTACATTTATAGCTGACAATCCATTTTTTTTTAATCTAGACATAAGATAAGATTTGTAACCTTCCAAGCATCCATTCTTCTCTTTAATACCGTTTTTCAATCCGCTTTTCTTTTGAATTAGTTCATTTCATTGCTATCATTTTGTATGAATTATCGTCATCTGCCTTCGTGTTGATATAATTTCGCTAAAACTGATCCACCAACATTTTGTTTTTTTTTTCTCAAAGCTGACACATACAATCCGTCTCTCTCCTACCTTTATCCATGCCGCAAATCCAATCCATTACTTCCAAACCAGATTATTAGTGATTATGAAAGAGAAATAAAGATCATTATTTCCGGGCCGACTTGTAGTCGAAACTAACAATAAAGTGTAAATAACTAATACTGTGGGTCAGTGACCCTGAATAATAGGGGCTCTAGATCCATGATATTAGGATATTTTGCACGCAAATTGGAGAGCTAATGTGAAGCATGGAATATCTGTGAGAATAATATTGTAGAAACGTACAAGCGGAATACTATACGTATAACGAAGTTCAAGAAAAATGTCGAGCAAAACGAGATATAGCCATTTGTAGTTAGAGGAAGGGATTAGAGTTGACGAAGTGAAGGAAAGCTTAGTGAGAAGAGTGCCTAAATTCTAGATCTACATTGTTAGCGAAAAAATTCCGCTTCCGAGTATTACACATGCACACACACACATATATATATATATATATATATATATATATATATATATATATATAATGCTCTCTCTATATAGGCATCACAATATCAGCACTATGACCAACTATAGCCAGTCTTTAATTTATAACAACAAAACATCTCTTTTTGTACATATTTTTAGAAGCTTAATAAATAAAAAGTACTTCTGTTTGTGATTGAAAGTTTCAAATTAAATAGCCAAACAAACATTTTGGTATTTATTGTAACCAGAAGATTTTAATTGGCCCAACCAAAAATCCAGGAACCTTCTGTCGTTACCATCTAAAGAGCGGTTAAACTTATGTTGTAATATTTTTCGTTTTATATTCCCTCTTTTGAATGTAGTGACTGTGCTTCTTGTTAAAGCTGCTTTTTTTTTTCATC
Source organism: Elysia crispata (assembly GCA_033675545.1). Taxonomy (NCBI): domain Eukaryota; kingdom Metazoa; phylum Mollusca; class Gastropoda; family Plakobranchidae; genus Elysia; species Elysia crispata. The sequence continues at coordinate 299,029 of JAWDGP010005987.1, forward strand.
GACAACATTCGCTCTCTCTCTCCCCCTTTCTTTCTCTCTTCGATTTTTCCTCTATTTTTTATCTTTCTCTGTTCTCTTCGTATCTCTTTCTCTCCTAGTATCTGTGTTTCTATCACTCATTCTTTAGATGTAATGGAGACTTCTTGTAGAATATCACACACTATTGATTTGTTTGAGCGCAACCTCATCCACACATCCTAGCGCTAAAGAAAACTCTTGACCTCGATCGACCGCATGAACGGCGTGTGAACCACACGGCTCAATAGCGTCATTAGGATGAGGTCACAGAACCTTTCAGGTTGCCCACAGGATAATGATAGATTCAGCACCATACGGACATGGTGCCCTGATTATTATTTTTCAAGGGGTTAATATTTAGTTCACATAATGAGAAAACCTGTTTTCGGGACATAATTTCATTTAGATTTGTTATGAAATAAAAAGCTTGATCTATGTAAGTCTTAAGACGAACTACACGATCTGTTTTCTGCTTTAAATTATTTTTTTCATCTAAAACTTTTTTTTTATTGAAAAAAAAAAGTGGACGTCAGATATATCTATGAAATTCTAGGCATTAATTTTCATGAATCTACTTTTGTTGATATACTTTATTAGCAGCTGCTTCAGACCACTGTTCTTTAATCTTACTGTGGAGGTTTCAACAGATTATCCATTACGCTACTACATAAATTTTCCTAACTTTAACTTTCCATCTTAACATTCTCAGTAATCACTCAGCCTTAAAACTTGACGATTTGAAGGTGTTTGTTTCCTTGGTTTCTGAATTATTCTTTAAGATGTAAAAAAAAATATGATATTAAAGCACGGTGGGGGTGATTCATTCCAATTTCGATTGTTTCATCCACAGACTAGATTTTCCTTAAAACTTGTAGAATGCGTGTTCTGTCTATATATATATATATATATATATATATATATATATATATATATATATATATATATATATATATATATATATATATATATATAGTTTTTTGCTATCTTCATGTGTGTATCGGCTATAAATGTATCATGAAGTAAAGTCTCATGAGTTAGCCATTGATAAAAAAAAAAAGAAATTTTAACAAAGACAGGAAAATGTTTCTACTCATATTACACATTGTACCGCACAGTTTTAATCTTTAAGTTCCTTATATTTTTTGACGAGAGAAAGCTGATTTGCTGAAGGTGCCGCTGTGCCATGTTCTAAAGGACTGTATTGGCTAATTTTATTCTCTTTGGTCGAACGTCTCCTCTTGGAATGGCCAAGAGCTACTTCAGTACGATTTTGCAGTGTCAGGGGAAACAAACATTCCTATGAAATAGGCAGGCAGGCGATAAATTTAAAGATTTTTAAAAATCTAAAGGTGATATTAGCTGCGCAAATAAGAATATTTGATTTCGATCTAAGCTCCTTATCGATCATATATTTAAACTCTTCTCTGTATGGCTCAGGTCACACGGGTAAAACAAAATAATCCGATTCTGAGAAGAAAAATAAATAATGAAGTATATATTTGGAAAGCCAGTAAAGCCCTAGGGTAAAAAATCAGAGCCTGCACAGTTTCCTGTAATCAGCATAATTATACTTCCCCTTCTCTGTGATTGTCTGTTGGTCAACGTATATGTCTGTCTGTTTGCCCCCCCCCCCCCCCTCTCTCTCTCTCTCTCTCTCTCTCTCTCTCTCTCTCTCTCTGCCAATCTCTGTTTGCCTTGCTTTTCTTTCTTTCTTTTTGTTCTTTCCGTTTCCTTGCCTTTCTACCTCTAAAATTTATAATACCGGCCGTTCTCTGCAAAATCTTTTCTCTCCACCATAAGACTGTATTGCGTGTCTCCAAAGCACCGTTAACTTTGATATGTTGATTTTATCTCTATATTATTTAAAAGAACCTTTGCGACAGTACTATGAGCTATCGCCTCCAAAAAATTTATCCTGCATATAGAAACAGTGAAAATGCTTCAAATATTGGACGGCGGTTTTATAAATGTGGACTCAACTTAGAAAAGCGTTTCCAAAAAATTCTGGAAACACAAAGATGTATCAACGTTTTAAGACTGATTCTGTTTCTTCTATATTAGATCTAGATTTAATTCAACCACAATATGGTTGTATATTGTTATTTACGTCTACATCTTAAAATAAAAGAGTAGATTATTAAAAATTCCACTTAAGCTGATTTAACATTTGCTTTTCTAATTTAGATATAAGCCCTGATATCTGGATGACATAGACATTAACTATGAAACAAAATTTGAGATCAGACTCACCATCTATGATCTTTAAAAATGTAGACTAGCTCTAGAAACCTATGGTAATCATTCTAATATTGGTCGAGAAAAGATGTAAATATAGATGAGCTAGATAAAACTGAAGAGATCTTACTCTATTCTGCTATCTAGAATCTACATTTAGTACATACATAGCAAAAAAAAATATGAGTAAATTCAAAACGGATCTCTGGACATCAAAAAATCATATCGTCGCCTGAGATGTGCCTCGTTTCATCTCCAATTTTCCTGAAACAAGTATTACCGTGCTCAAGAGTTAATTTCTATTTTATTTTTAGAGCTGACGAAATAAACTAGCACAGATTGCTCTCTCAGCAGGGATACAACCACTTTTCAAAGCAATTTTAAAAGTTTGAAAAATGTCTTGTGCTCTATGCCCAGTTCTTGATAACTGCATTTTGTCTATCAACCATATCAGTTCTGCTTTTCCCCACAATCTCCTCGAGAATACAGTAAAATATCACATAACTTTCCTCTCCTCAACAAAAAATGGCGTCCTCCTAAACACGTTTGTTTGAAAGTGAAGTTTCAAGATTGATGTTTGGGCTTAATGGATGATTAAGAAATGCACGCAAGACATTGAGACCTTACTTTAGATGATATGTGTCGTATTGGCCGTATCCAACATCCTCGATGACGAAAATTCGATCTATACCTGTGAAAACAATGATAAATAGGAAGTTACAAATTCAAATGTAGTGAGAATAATTCGGAAGAAGAAAAATCAGACATGAACCAAATGCTCTAGCCTCTGGATGATGAATCTAAGACTCATTTTTATAAGTTTTTCTTATGCATTTTCCTTCGGTGTGGGGACACCTCTAGAAAAGCACGGGCGTGCAAACAATTCTTTCTAACTACTCTTTATATACCGGGACGAATTCAATACCTTTATGAGACGAGCCCAATACCACGAAAAAGTGGCTCTTGAATTCACAACAATGCATATCTAAATATCAAAAAGTACCCAATGTTAGAGATAATTTTATACTCATATTATGAAATGCAGTAAGAATATTAAAACGTCTATGACTTTAATACATGTTTTACTCTCTTCGCATATTACTCTTTAGTATTGCAAAATTCTTTACTATAATGTCCAATAAAATGAAGTATTTCTCCAACATGTATGCCTGCCACATTTTCCTTACTGATTTTCTTATCTCAAAGAAAAATGATGAGATCAGACAGAGCGTTGATAGCACTGTGCATTAAAAAAATAATAAAGATTCCATTCCCAAGGTTCATTATCTCAGCTTTGCTCAGGGCATTCTAAACAAGGCCACCTCTACAATAAATTTATTGCCTTTAACTCAACCCGTGCCAGCTATTCGTGTGGGTGAGATTATTTGAATACACTACTGCTTCCCTGAACTTTTTTCTATCTAAGCATCTTTTTATTATATCCTAATTTCAACTAGACAATTGTTTGACACAACTAGTCATGCACTTTTATTATTATTATTATTATTATTATTATTATTATTATTATTATTATTATTATTATTATCATTATTATTGTTATTATTATTATTATTATTATTATTATTATTATTATTATTATTATTATTATTATTATTATTATTATTATTATTATTATTATTATTATTATTATTATTATTATTATTATTATTATTATTATTATTATTATAATCATCATCATCATCATCATCATTATTATTATTATTATTATTATTATTATTATTATTATTATTATTATTATTATTATTATTATTATTATTATTATTATTATTATTATTATTATTATTATTATTATTATTATTATTATTATTATTATTATTATTATTATTATTATTATTATTATTATTATTATTATCATCATCATCATCATCATCATTATTACTATTATTGTGTATGTGTGTGCGTAAGTGTATTTATGTGTCATTTGAAGAATTTGTCAATTTCACTGAACACATCTATGAGAGTGGCTCGATGAAGTTAAAAATGCAGTTCTTGTAATGCCATGTCAAAATTATAGAAAGTTTGTTGAAAAGCGGACCTATACATCAGTTTTCTTCCTTTAAAGCAATAGCAATATTAATGCATTTATCCCTCTAACTTATTCGAGAATGGTGATGAAATATTTTTAAAGCAATAATATGGAATTTCTATTAGGATAAGTTCCAGTTTTAAACTCCGATTAACTATGGGTATACTAGTAGCTTTGAACTAGTGGTCGTTGAGGGGAAAAATCATGATTCAATTTGCTAAAAATAAAATGACAAATGTTAATGATCCTAGGCGCGCTCATTTAAAAGGAAAATATAAATCAGAGCGTTAGGGAGAGGACAGTTTCCACATAATGAACAGTTGTATCATCCGGGAACATTTTCTAGACACAACAGGTAACTAAAACTTACTGAGAAGCCCGATCATTGTTCAAAGCCGATTGTTTGTTTGGCTCAAAAAGAGTTATCGAAGGATGTGAAAAAAACTTTAAAGGACTTCACACGACGCTTCACTAAAGAAAGGCCATCTATCATTATAGGGAAGGAAAATTGACTTGGATTATTTCAGTTATATAGTTGGATCCAATGAACTTTGTTTATCAACTATAAACAGTAGGAAGGTGTCTGTTTATACAATGTCATATATTTTGTTGCAAAATAGAGAATGCGATTACATGACAATCGCCCTTCTTCAGAGGTCTTAAAAATTTTTTCAAAAAGAAAAAAAAAGAGTAATGCATGAAACGTTATTTTAGGATTGCTAACCAAGTGCTAGCGACTCGAAAATTTTTTTTAAAAGTTAACGTTAATACCAGTGTTCAGACTCTCGCAAATTAAGAATAATTGTGCTGAGAATAGGCCCTGGGATAAAGAATTTACAAGAAAATCGTCCTGTTTTTGTCTTCTTACTGTTTCTGGTTGTTGGGCATAACCCCAAAATAAGTGAGATGATTACTTTTGGTGAAATAAATTTTCCTAGAATTTTTTTCAGGTCTCTTTGTTTTGTTTCATCTTTTCTGACTGTACATGCTGATATTTGATTAACGTTATTACTTTTGAACGTCCTACGTTCTCAGTGCAGCTGCTATATTGGGATGTGCAATGGAACTCCAAAGTTCATTAGTGTCCAAGCGTATGTTTTAGGACTATTTTAGATATATCATTCTGATGAACGGGTGTAAATCTTGCCTTCCCTTCCAACCGCATTCGCTACAGAAATGTTGTTTTCATAGAAACTCACATGAATGGTCATTCCATTATAATAATTATTAAAAGATTTTGCTTTGTCGTTGGCCAAGAAATAAGAAATATAAGAGAAAATAAATATTAACACTTCTGCTTTTGAACCGACATAATAATCACATTTTTTTAAAATTCTCATGTCAAAAAACGATACGGAAACATGATTTCCTATGATTGATAGCTCAAACAATGGATTTCTCAATATATTATTTATCGTACAACAGCTCCGCAGATGTCGATTAGGGCAGGGTGAAATGATGACGTGGTAGAAGGTTACTATTGAGACCCGCCGAGATTCGCCCGCTGTGGTTACCCGTCACGTCTTTGTAGAAAGTTATCTGGGATCTCATCTTTCTACCCTAGTCGTGCTTGATAGGGATTGATTTGTTGGGCAAGTAAAGGCTCTATGTTGGAACCATAATTTTGGTGTTGTTGAAAGCGATTTATACAGATAGGCATTACAATTCCAGACAGTTAAGATTCAAAGGAAGCTTTGGGTTTTTTCGCTCATTTTTTTTAGTATATTTTTGTGCCTGTATTTGGAAATGTCATTGAAAAATCATTGGACTGAAGTTTTCACTCGGCGGCTACAGATTGGATCTCACACACAGCTCGTGTTGCCAACACCTTGGGGAGCATTAATTCATCCCTATTTTTCACATATTTCACGCGTCTCTACATGGGTATTCGGCTTTAGTCACTGGATGATACTTGAGGAACCAGTATCCATCACTCCAGGTCGGGGTGCTGTTTTACTCTAAATTATACGTTGAAGTTGATATTGTGTTTTAAGATATGTCTGAAGAAAGATGTAAATTCAACTCTGTGTGAAATTCGCTCGTTCTGGACATGAAAACAGAGATTCCATTTCTTTCCGTGTCCATCAATTTATTACCGCAAGCAACATCTAAGTTTTCTTTTGTTGAGCAAATTCCAACCTATAATGTTTAGGCCTAATAAATCGAACATAGATTTAAAAAATTAGATTTATTCTTAATCATAACCTTAAACAATCCAAACAAACAAACTTCCTAGTGAACTTAAAGTAAGAAAAGAACGGAAACATACGTGGACACGCTAGAAGCTATTCATGAACGCTCTAAAGAAAATTGAAAGCCGCAAGGGAGATAAAATTGAGGAACACATGGTTAAGATTTGAATCCCTATATTTTCAGATTTATTGGATATGCACACAAAAAATATGAATAAATGAAGGTAGACCAAACACAGAAAAGATTTTAAGACACTTTTAAAGAATTCTTCAATGTTAAAAATTTCAGTCTTATTCCTTCCTGAATCCCATCCGATCCCATAAATTGCGTATTTTTTTTTTTATTATCTCCGACGCATATTTCTAAAATCTGAAAAATTAGCATGAGAGCATTTCTTCATGTTTCAAAGCTGCGCATCGAATGAAAACTCGCTCAAGCATTTTAGCTGAAGCTATACCCGATATCTTTTTGTCTGCATGTATCGAATTTCAGCACTTTCAAATTAAAATCGGTTATTTTTATTCTTTTCAAAGCTGTGCTTCTATATTCGTTCTAGGTATTTGATTTTGCTTCAAAAGCAGTTTAAACATTGAAGTCAAAGGCACATTTGATTGCATCCATATTTAATCGCCATTTCACACTCTAGCCTCGAGCTAAGCTTCGAGATTGCCTTTTGATAAATACAAACAATCACCAAGTCGGTTTGATTGTATTCGTTTTGTTTTCTGTTCGTTTTCTTTCACTTATTTTTGCCGGTCTTTGCCCGTGGGAACGAGAGATCAGGTTGTGTTGTGTGTCTCACAGGAAGGCAATAATCTACAAACTGGCACGAGAAAAAAGAGCAACATTGACAACTTTTTCAGCGTTGCATACATAAGAAAAATCTGAGAAAACTACATGAATTATAGAATTGTTAAAGTGTTTTTTCAAACTCATATATGCAAGCTCATTGTGTCTCTGTTATAAATGTGCACCATCTTAAAGATATCTCTTTTCTAATTTTGACTGTCGAAATACAACTTGGAGGGGGAGGTGGAGGTGGGGGTCAATGACTGATAGTAAAAATACTTCTTGCACTTGTTTGTCGCTGTTTTTATATTTCTTCCCCAACCACATTTTCAATTAACTTATCTGTTTCTTCTCTTTACATCACTTATTCATATTCGTTTCTCGTCTTCTCGGTTGATGCATTTTATAAAAGACTGGAACCTTTGTGGTTTACTATTTTCTGTACTTTAAATAATCATAAGGGCTCAGCTATTCGTTAAACTGAACTTGATAGCTTGCATACTTATTATTTATAATACTCCCACAAAACTACGTTAAGTTGTGATTGTAAAATCTCAAAGAATGGTTTGATCTAGTGGCTTATCTATAAAAATAAAAGTTCTTATTTACTTATTTAGATGAAATCTGAGAAAATGCAACTCTGAACAGAGCATTATCTGCTCGTCACACCCACAGCCTCTTGATGGTCCGCCTTGAGGTCCCAACTATCCAATTCTCACAGATGCATGTGGAGCGATCAAAGGCTTTATCAAAGTTACAAACAGCACATTATTTAAGTGCAAAATCTTTTTTCAATAGTCTGCACATCACTCCATTTTTTTAGTTCTTTTCTTTCCTAATATATGTTCTGCTCTTCATCACCCTTTGAATTGTGAAAGTTCTTATCTTCTCCTTGTACACAGTCTTTCAGAACATCAACTTCTTTCCCCAATTTTTTTCACTTTACATCTTGAAAAAAAAAAACAACCTATAATGTATTATGACACTCTATCACTATCATCCAGATTTAAATGATTGAGACGCCGTAGGTGCACCGATAATGCACTTCCATTATATCAGCGTAATGGACCTTTAAAATCTTCTCAGACATAAGAAAGGAAAAGAAAGAAAAACCCCACAATGCATACACAGCTCTGGAGCTAGAAATGTTTACGCCCAGAGATGTGTAGATCTTTCATTGCAAAGGATAAAATTAATCTCCTGCCGCCAAACATAGCTATAATGGAGCTTTAAAAATCAATGACAAGGCTCCTTATATAAAAAGATTCGCAATCCATAAAACCATGTACTTGACATACACTGCAAAAGTGCAAAAAATATATGGTTATGTTATAATATCATTAATATCTATGGAATAGCTTCTGGCATTATGCTCTCGATATAATTTTAGACCAGATGAAAGATAAACGAACAAAAGAATACGGAAAAGGGAAGGAACCTGTAAAAGAATTCATGGAACATTTCGACACTTCTAGGCACTGCATTCTTCCACGGGTAAAAAAAATCTCTCTCTCTCTCTCTCTCTCTCTCTCTCTCTCTCTCTCTCTCTCTCTATCTATCTATCTCTCTCTCTATCTATCTATCTATCTATCTATTTATATATCCATCTATCTATCTCTCCCTCTCTTTATATTTCTCTATCTCTCTCCCTTTCTCTCTCCCTTTTTTCATTTTCTTTTTCTCTATCTTTCTCTCTCTCTCTCTTGTTTCTCTTTCTCTCTTTATCACTCTCTTTCTCTCTCTCTCTCTCTGTCTTTCTCTCCCTCTATCTCTCTCTATCAATATATATATATATATATATATATATATATATATATATATATATATATATATTTAGATATATATATATTTTCTTTGAACACATAGACTGATAAAAAGCTCTAAGGTAGAGTTTATCGATCGATACATCTGGTAGAGAAAAACATAAGATTACTCGGTGTTTACAAATATTCAGTTTACAAGAGATTCGAATCAAAATGATGCTCAGACAAACAAAACATGCAGCATCCCGCTATTTAACAATAATACCTAACAGTTACCAGGCAGTTAAAGTGTATAATGAAAAGCACTAAAGGCTTTATGGTACAAACGTTTTTCGAAAGTTTTCATCACAATGGACAGGCATTGTTCAAAAGCAAACCTTAAATGATTGATACACTAGTTGGATATACCAAGTCTGCTGAAATCTAATTCCTTTTGAGCTGCATAGGCTTCGTCTCACATACAAATTTAAACCTAAGCTAAAAGTGTTACACATTTCGTCCTTTTCTGCATGCTTGATTCTGAATATACATAATGGAGTCTGATTTTTTCTACTGAACATCAAGACAAAATTTAAAAGCATTGTAGACATTGATTCTTTCACAAATATAATTCACTGAATCAAAAGTGTACTTAGTTCTAATGCACAGCCAATCAAATTATAATGTGAGGTTTGAAAGGAAACAATATCACCGATTTAATATGTTGAGTAGCCTGCGCTACATGTCACCTCATACTGTTGTGATGAAAAAGATATTAAGAGAATTACTTTCATACTAAAATGAGTTCGAAAAAATTCAAATATCAATGTGAAGTAAGAGGTCATTAAATTATTTAAATGCAGTTTTCTTAAGATAATGACACGTCTCTTGTTTCTCACTTTAAAGACACACAGACTGGTCGGATCATAAATGCTCTCATTGTACAATAGTTCACAGAGATTTAGATGAAATCACTTTTCTACGTTTTAAGTTCAGCATTCTCAAAAATATTCATAACGAACAATAATTATTACTGCTATAATTATTATTATATAACTATTTTTGTACAACAAGTTTTACAAATATAAAGAAGGATTTAATTGCTTTCATCGCTTGATTCCTCCAAACTTTGTTTTGTTCTAAAACTGTACAATTTATGGAGTGATCAGTTGAATCAAATCCCCAAAATGGAAAGAGCGTTTATCTTGTTCTTTTTTCTGTTATTACCCTTCTTCTGTTGAATTCGGCGAGAATTACCAATGTGCAATGAAGGAAATAACATTTTTAACGGAGCTCAAGAAACCTGTCCTTTTTTTTTTAATAAATATATACACAACGTTTATCGACTATTGAGCCATAATGAAAGCTACATCATGCGTTTAATTCCAATCGAGAAGACTAGAAAGAAGATTTTACCTGACTCAAAGTAGCGGAAATCTTTGTTAAACGTGACATGAACCTGAAAGAAGTGAAACTAAAAATACGAAGATAATAGCAAAGTACATGAAGTAGAAAGGCTGAAAAGTGTAAATCATGCGCCTGGAGAAAAATAGAATATCAATATTTAGAGAGAGTTTGGAAAAGGTTGTGAGGAGAGATATGAGGGGAAAAATGGGGAAAAGGAGAATCAGAAGAAGAGAAAAAGATTTGTCAAAGAAATGAGAAAATTTGAAAATTAGAAATATATAGAATTGTTGATCGATAGAGATGAAATTAAGCAGATATATGATTTATTAGAGAATATCGATAACTGGATATTGAAGGCGAAAAAGATTTACATATAAACAGATCAGAAAGTTTCAGAAGGAGGGAGGGAGAATAGGGAAGAAAAAATTATCTGCTTTAAAGTGATTATGTCTTTGATAAAACTTAAATTATGAATTCATATTATGAACCAGTCTTTCGTCTTTCATTATACCAGAAAAAGGGTATCTTACCTCTTGTTTCTTCTGTATATAATGGAGCTAGGCGAAAAGTGAGGACCATATAACCGAGCATTTCTAGACCACCTAAGCACGTCAAATTTGGCCATAAAGTTGTAAATTGCTCTAAACATTGGAGTGGTAATATCATTTTTCACCAAAATAGTATTTTTTCGAAAATTAAAAGCAAAAAATTTGATTATTATTTTCTTAAAAGAAAAGGTCGAATGTGCGAACTTTTTCCTGTAAGCACAGCTGGGCGGAGGTGGCAGGAATGAAACGGAAACTATGCATACAATGTAGGCGGCAGCAGATCTAAAACCGTCTGGAATAGATCTAGATCTGGAACTTCATGATATAGTATAAGACCTAAGTAAAGAATCTAAAAACGGTTGCTTCGACATAGATTCTAGATCTAGGGCCTAGGTGTTCACTGTAGCTAGACTCAAATCAAAAGGTGAAGATCTACAACTAGAGAACTCTAGATTTTACTTTTAGGCTTACAGTTTTTAAATCTTTCCTTATACCGGTACTTACGTTTAAAAAATTGCGCGGCTAAGAAATCCTTGAAGGCAGTGCTACCTTAATGCGAAAAATCAAAGCGTTTAAAAAAAAAAAGTTAAACACAAATATTAGGAAAGTATAGAATTAGTCGATTTCATTAATTTTATTGCAAAAGGATTTTATTCTCTTTATTTTAGAATAAAAATTATCGAAATACCTAGATTCTAGGTAAAGATGGAGGCATATATCTGGATCATACAAGTAGAAGGATAGATATGAAAACCATTTAATACGCACACGCACGCCAGCTCCGTGAAATTCACAGCATGGTCCCTTTCGTAGAAAGGAGTTTACAGCTTGTACAGAAAATTGCCGTAAAGTTGGGCGTGATTTGGTGTATCCCATTTTCAAGCAATTCCCAAGTCATCACTTCTTGATGTGGGAGTGAACTTATTGAATGAAAAATTTATCCTGAGGCAGTGTGAAACAAGTCTTTTGATTCAAATTTATGGAATGTATAAGATATAAGCATGTACCTCATTAAAATTCCTCTTTGAAAGAATGTTATAAATAAATGTTAAAAAGTGAAAAAGGGGTCCACATCTAACTATGAAATGAAGAAAAACTTATGTTTCAACCTCATCTTGCTTTGAGAGAGAAGAATGTGAGGTTGTAAATGTACTGTCCATCACATCAAATAACTTTTATTTCATTCACTGTCGAGTTTCCATCAAGTCGGAACCTTGGCATCATTGTCGTGTTGGGCACTTTTCTATTTCTTTGCAGAAAAGTCAAATAAGTTATGTATATTTAAAGAAAAATTAGTAAAATTTGTTTATAGTGTTATATCAAGCTCCACCTTCTTTTTTATATATATATATATACTTTTAAAATCTTTTTTGATTTGTTTTTTTGTGATGATTCGGATACTTTATAGAGGCTTAACAAGTTCCGACTACTTCATTGGAAAACTATTGACTGCATGAATCATTGAGTATAGAGCGAGTTAAATCACATCCTCTTTATTTATTGTGAGTAGAAATGAGACTCTTCAATGGAAAAAAAACACGTTAAAAAAAGATTAAACTTGTAGTCAATGTACTGCTTAGAGCTTTGAGATTTGTGATTTGGTACCGTATAAGTATTCATTGTCTATGTTGACCTAGCTTCTAGTGACCTTAAAACAAAACGAAGCGAAGACGATTTACTGAATCTGTGCTCGGTGAACCTTCTTCCTGACCATCCTAGGGGACCGGACCGCCAAATAGATAAAGGACTGCTAATGTTTTCCACTGATTATACAAGTGTCCGGAATGAACTTGCTCATAGCACGGCTGAGAGGAGTATCTTTGTGACGGCCCGAGGTACACAGAAGATAGAGTACACTGAAAAGAACTAGTCATCTAGAAATGAGCTCCCAATGTTTAGCCTAATGTCTGCAAAACAACTAGAATAAAAAGCTAATTTGGTACTATCTAATTCATGTATAGATCCTTTGGAACTCTCATCAAAGTTAGGTTCAAATAAAACAGTGATGAATTCCCGCTAGATAAAGTACCTATAATTTTTCGGTAATTTTTAGCGCATAGCCTTTTAATAGACTGGGATAGTACATAATTAGCTGTTTTGCAGTAAACCGCTCCCTTAACTTTGTCACCAGCTTAACTTCCAAGTTAACTAGGAAGGAAACGCATCAAATTTAGCTCGAATAAATTTCAAGTAATAATCTCTTAAGCGATACAGTCATTAACACTAGGATCAATGGTGCAACAAAGGAAAGACCCTTTGTGAGCAACATAGGCACCCCGCAAGGAGACAGTCTTAGCCCCGTATTGTTTTCAGTATATTGGACAAGATGGCTGACACCTCTTGACGCTGAGCTCCAAGCTCAGTGGATAGTCTAAGCTTAATCGGATAAAAATGAAGATAAAATTAAACTTATATCGATTATAAACGTCTATGGTCCAACAAGTCAGAAGGTAGAAAAAGACCCAGACGAACTAGATTCTTTTTATAAGTCACTCAACGAAACCATTAACTGTGTAGGAAAAAACACCATTCTCATTCTGGCCGGGGATTTCAACGCAAAAATTGGACAAAAACAAAAGACAGATACGTGCATAGGAAGTTTTTCAAAAGGAAAAAGAAACAACAATGGCGAGAAATTGTTAGAGTTATGTGAAGATAGAGACTACTTCATTACGAATAGTGCATTTAACCACCCATCCAGGCATATAACAACATGGACAGGGCAATTTAAGGACAAAGACACAGGAAAGGTCGTCTCAATATTTAACTAAATTGACTTCATAATTTGTCAAAAGCGACATAAACATTTATTAACGAACGCAAGATCATACGCGGGGACCTTAACAAACAGCGACCACCGCCTAGTTAAATCAACCTTTAAATTTGAAAAAGGCAAGCTCTGGCACACAAAAAAGAACACACCAAAGACCCCAAAAATAAACTTAGCCAACCTAACTAGCAGCAAAGTGTGCCTAGACCAATATAAAACAGGTCTCAATGAGCGGCTGACAACAATTGAGCAAGACAACAACAACAGCACAGTGAGCGATTCATGGACAAACGTACAGCAGGCGATTAAAGAGTCAGCCAAAGCAAGTGCTGGAGTAAATACGTGTAACAAACAAAAACGCACCGCGAATGATACTATTTCTGAGCTATCGAACAGACAAAAAGACCTTAGGCTACAAATTCAAAACACCGATAACGAAGAAAGAAAGATAAAATTAAGAAATGAAAGAAATAGGGTACTACACACGATTCGGAAAACGATCCTTGAACAAAGAAATGAAGAACTGGAGAAAAAAGTACAGAAGATAAATGAGGCAAACTCAGATAATGCTATGTTCAAAGCAGTCAAGCTGCTTAATCAAAAACATTATGAAAATCCGTCAGTGGAAGACTCGTCAGGAAAGCTCGTCATCAATCCTAATCAAACTTTAGAAATAGTAGCGGACTTTTTTAAAGAAAAATTTCAAAACAAAGACCTAGCAAGTATAGCATCGTTTCATGGCATACCTAGGAAACTGAATAAACCATTCACATCGGAGGAAGTGAGAAAAAGCTTAGAAAGTTTAAAAAACAACAGAGCTCCAGGAGGAGACGAAATAAGTGGAGAGCTCCTCAAATATGGAACACCACTACTACATAAAAGTATCGCAAACATATTAAACAGGGTGTTTGAAGAACACGAAACAATCAACATCAACTCAGGAGAATTAATTGCAATACCCAAACCAGGCAAGCCGAAAGGTCCACCTAAAAACTTAAGGCCTATTACTCTACTTAACACCATCAGAAAGGCTCTTTCAATCATAACTCTTCACAGAATAAGACCGAACATTGAAGAATATCTATCTCACAGCCAAAGTGGCTTTCGGCCTGAAAGAAGCACGTCCGACGTCGCATGGACGCATAAATGGCTGGCAGCCAAGGCTAAGAAAGAGGATGTCGAGATCAAAATCACAGGGATTGACATGTCAGCAGCCTTCGACACAATAGATAGACAAATTTTGCTTGACATAATAGAACGCATAGTTGAAGAAGATGAGCTGAGAATAATACGTTTTCTCTTAAGCGATACAGTCATTAACACTAGGATCAATGGTGCAACAAAGGAAAGACCCTTTGTGAGCAACATAGGCACCCCGCAAGGAGACAGTCTTAGCCCCGTATTGTTTTCAGTATATTTAGAGAATGCCCTGAAAGAAGTAAGAACCATCTTGCCACGACCGACCAATGAACTGGAAAAGACTCTACCTACAGAGATTGCATACGCTGACGACGTAGATTTTGTTGGTCTGAATTTCGTCGATACGGAAGAAGTACAAAACACCTTACATAAATACAATCTACTGGTCAATATAGATAAGACAGAGTTTACAACGTTGTCAAGAGCTGGAACAGAGTATAAAAATACAAAAAAAGTTGGAACTCTCATAGGCGACGAAGAAGACGTTGAGAGGAGGAAACGACTATCCAATGCAGCACTGACAAAGCTTCTAAATGTCTGGATCAAAGGAGATAAGATTAAAAGAAAGACCAAGCTGAAATTATACAGGTCGCTCGTAAAATCAATACTTGTCTACAACTGCGGCACCTGGGCACTGACAAAATCTGAAGAAGAAAAATTAAATGCATTTCATCGTAAACAGCTAAGGAAAGTTCTCAACATCAAATACCCCGTTAAAATCACAAATTCATCTCTTTACAACAAGTGCGAGGAACACCCCCTTTCTATTTATATACTTGAGAACAGGTGGCGCCTTTTCGGGCACATACTTAGAAGAAATATTGAAATACCTGCTAATAAATCAATGAACAGCTATTTCGCCACACACGGAAAAAAGTTTCGGGGCCGCCCTTTAACAACACTACCAGTCGTCCTCAACAAAGACCTATCAAGACTACAAGAAAACACACTACAACTCACAACTAGGGAAGACCTCGAACACCTAAGATGCATCGCCCAGAAAAGACAGCAATGGAGAGAACTGTCGACGAGAATCCGAAAAGCTGCCGAAGCGCCCCCGTCGGACGACTGAGACGCGGAAGGCCCTAAGTCAAGTAAGTCAATAATCACACCTAACAAGGAGCATTAATTCTTTTATTTGCTTTTCCAGTGGAGCATAAAATAAAATATGGTATGATTAAACGAAACCTAACTTCTCTTAGTTTACTATGTTTTATTTTCGCTCCATAATTTTCCGACGTTGTATCATTTGCTGTCTGAGTCTCATCTCGGTTAACACTAGCCATTAGTGCTTAATGTTACTGAAGGGGTCAACAGGAGCAAAAAAAAAACGGAGGCAGCCAATAAAAGAAAACCAGGTTAATTTAACAAAACGAGCAATATCTCAATTATCATAAATATAACTATCTTTCAACTAATTAATCACCTTCAAATCTTCTTATCCATCATTCACGCTATAGGAACACCCCTCTATACAACCCTTCTAACTATATCCCTATAGCTCTATCTCTTCGTTTATATTTCCCTATTGACATCTACACCGATCACCAGGCACTGCCTTCCAAAAAAAATCTATGTTTATTTTTATATCCTCATATAAATCATTCTGCCCAATTGATTCATTTTTATCTATATGTCTTTTTGTCAAACTGTCTATCTTTTTATCTGTATATCTATTTTCTTATATAGTTATCTATATATTTGTATATTGTAACATCACACTATTTTCCAATTTTTTTTTTTTTACATTTTCAGATCTCGGGGTTTGATTTCATCTTTTTTCACTACATATGAGCGGATATTTGATTAACATTAATTCTTTTGAACGGGTAAGGTTCTCAATGGTCACGTTATGCTGAGATGTGCAAGCGAACTCTGAAGGTTGATTAGGAATGTGGGTTTCACAATCATAGAAACTGACGTCAATGATCATCCCTTTAATATAATTATGTTCCCATTCTGTTGACAGACGAAGATTGTGCTTTTGCGTTGACTGAGAAATAAGAAATAGATAGAACATTATGAACACATCTGTTTATAACCTACAAATAGTCCCAATTTTTTAATATTCTCATGTCACAAAATGATACGGAAACATGATTTCAATAGTCCTATACATTTGATTGATAGCTTAAACAATGAATTTCTTTATAAATCACTTATCATACAATGTCTCCGCAGATGTCGATCAGGTCAGGGTGAAATGATGAAGTGGTAGAAGGTTACTATTGAGACCCGCCGAGATCCGCCCGCTGTGGTTACCCGTCACGTCTTTGTAGAAAGTTATCTGGGATCTCATCATTCTACCCCAGTCGTGCTTGATAGGGATTGATTTGTTGGGCAAGTAAAGGCTCTATGCTAGAAGTTGAGATCACTGCATCTCAAACAATGATTTTGGTATTTTGAAAGCGGTTTACACAGATAGTCTTTAAAAGTAGTTCATCCAGACAGTGAATAATCAAAGGAAGCTTTGTGGGGGTTTTTTTAGCTATTAGTTCTAAAATGTTTTCAGTGTATATTATTGTGTCTGTATTTTGGAATATCATTGAAAAAAACTTGGATTGGAGTTTTAACTCAGCGGCTACAGGTTCGATCTCAAGCACAGCTTGTGTTCTAATATCTTGAGGACAGTTCATTCACCCGTATTTCTTTACCCGTCTGCAAAATGGGTATTCGGGTTTAGTCAGAGGGTGATACTTGAAGAATCAGTGTTTAACACTACAGGCCTGGTGCTCTCCTGCCCTGAATTTAAGTTGAAGTTGATATTGTGTTTCAAGATATAGCTATGGAAGGCTATAAATTTAAACTTGTGTTCTTGACATGGAAATGGATTTTATTTTTTTTTTCTTTTACTTCCATTTCTTACCCCCAAACAATATCTAAATTGTCTTTGTTGAGCAAGTTGTAACCTTAAATGTTAAGCCCTAATCAAGACCGGACACATATTTGAAAAATTAGATTTCTTCTAAATCATAACACGAAACAATGCAAAGAAACAAAATTCCTAGTGAATTTAGAATTAATAAGAAAAGAACAGAAAGATACGTGAATATACTAGAAGTTATTCATGAATGCTATAAAAAAAATTAAAAGCCGCAAGGGAGATAAAATGAAAGAACTGGTGAGGATTTGAATATACCATTTTTTCAAATTTATTGGATAAGTTAAAAAAAAAATTAAAAACTGAATAAAGGTTGACTAAACACAGAAAAAATTTAAAAAAATTCGTTTTAAAACACTTTCCACAGTTAGAAAATTCAGTCTCGTTTCTACCTGAACTTCATCCGATCCCATAAATCATGCTTTTTTTTTTTTTTTCTTTCAGATGCATTTTTCTAAAATCTAAAAAATTCGATAAAGTGCATTTCTTCATGTTTAATAGCTGCGCATCGAATGATACCTCGCTCAAGCATTTTAGCTGAAGCTATACCCGATATATCTATATCTATATTCGTTCTCGGTGTTTGATTTTGCTTTAAAGGCATTCTTAAACATTGAAGTCAATTGAAGGCACATTTGATTGCATCCATATTTAATCACCGGGCACACTCTAGCCTCGGGCTGAGCTTCGAGGTTGCCTTTTAATAAATACAAACAATCACCAAGTCGGTTTCATTGTTTTGGTTTTGCTTTCTGTTCGTTTTTTTTTTCAATTATTTTTGCCGGTCTTTGTCCGTGGGAACGAGAGATCAGGTCGTGTTGTGTGTCTCACAGGAAGGCAATAATCTACAAACTGGCACGAGAAAAAAGAGCAACATTGACAACTTTTTCAGCGTTGCATACATGAGAAAAATCTGAGAAAACTACATGAATTAGAGAATTGTTCAAGTGAATTTCCAAACTCATGCATGCAAACTTATTGTGTCTCATTTCTAATTTTGACGGTCGAAATGCAACGTGGAGGGTGGGGGGGGGGAGGGTTAGGTGGGGTAAAAAGACTGGTAGTAAAAACACTTCTTGCGCTTGTTTGTAGCTGCTTTTATATTTCTTTCCCTAACACATTTTCAATTATGTTGTCCGTTTCTTCTCATTTCATCACTTATTCATATTCGTTCCTCGTCCTCTCAGTTGACGCATTTTATAAGAGACTGGAACCTTTGTGGTTTACTATCTTCTGTACTCAACTCTTCATTCAAATGAACGTGATAGCGTGCATTCTTATTATTTATAATACTCCTACAAAACTACGTTAAGTTGTGGTCTGTAAAATCTCAAAGAATTGGTTGATCTAATTGCTTATCTATGCTTGCTATTTTTTTTTTTTTTGGATGTCAGAGAAAATAAGAACAAACATAAAAAATAACAGTTCTTATTTTCTTATTGCTGATTGGTACAGCCAAAAGGTGATCTCACATTTCTCTACATTTTAAACTTATGCCTCCGTCGGGCAGGGTAAAGTTGTAAAGATGACTCTCCAAAGCCATCTGGTTTCCAATGTTGTCTCACAACCATCAGATAATTATTCACACCTTTCAGTAGTGTACGAGGCGCAACTACCAGAATCATGTCTTACTACAACATTTCTGAACAGAGCATTATCTGCTCGTCACACCCACAGCCGCCTAAAGGTTCGCCGTGAGGTCCTTACTATCCAATTTTCACAGATCTATGTGGAACACATTGTTTAAGTGCAAAATCTGATTGTAATACATCTGCACATCACTCATTTTTTTCTTTTCTTTCCCAATGTTTGTTCTTTTCTTTATCACCCTTTATTCTGCGGACACATATTCGAATTGTGAAAGTTTTTGTTTTCTCTTAAGTTTTACACTAGTCTTGCCCTTCTTAACAAGGTCTTTTCTCGCTCAAATTCTGGTTTTTTTTTTCCACTTCGAATAGTCTTCTCTCTCTCTCTCTCTCTCTCTCTCTCTCTCTCTCTCTCTCTCTCTCTCTCTCTCTCTCTCTCTCTCTCTCTCTCTCTCTCTCTCCCTCTCTTTCTCTTCTCTCTCCCCTCCCCCCGAATTTTTATCTTCAATTCTCTCTTTTGTTCTCTGCTTCCCTCAGTCTGCGTTGTCCTTTTTCACTCTTCTTCTCCTTCTGTTTCTCTCTACCCCTCCAAGTCTCTCTCGATGTTTGTCTGTTACATCTTTGTAAAAAAAAAATAGAAAAAGACAAACTATGATGTATCAAGACACCCTATAAGTTTTCACTATCATCCAAACTTAAATGATTGTGAAACCGGAGGTGCACCGATAATGTAGTTCCATTATATCAGTATAATGGACCTTTCAAATCTTCTGAGACATCAGAAAGGAAAAGAAAGAAAACCCCCACTATGCATATGTAGCCCTAGAACTGGAAATGTTTACGCCCAGAATTGTGTAGATCATTCCTTACGTAGCATAAATCTCCTGACGCCAAACTTAGCTAAAATGGATCTTAAAAAATCGATGACAAGGTTCCTTACATAAAAAGATCCGCAATCCAAAAAACCATGCACTCTACACTGTAAAAGTGCAAAAAAATATATGGTTGTGTTACTTTATGCTTAATATACATGGAATAGCTTCTAGCATTATGTCTCGACATAACTTTAGACCAGATGAAAGATAAATGAATGAAAGAAACCGGGAAAGGGAAGGAACCTGTCAAAGAATTCATGGAACATTGCGAGACTTGCAGGCGCTGGATGTCATCATGCATTCTCCCACAAGTAAAAACCCAGTCGAGCAGCCATATACTCTCTCTCTCTCTCTCTCTCTCTCTCTCTCTCTCTCTCTCTCTCTCTCTCTCTCTCTCTCTCTCTCTCTCTCTCTCTCTCTCTCTCTATCTTTCTTTCTCTCTCTCTCTCACTATCTACCTCTCAGTCTGTCTCTAACTTTCTCTTCTTTTGTCTCTCTCACTCTCTTTTTCTCTTTCTTTCTCTCTCTTTGTTTCTCTTTCTCTCCCTGTATTTTTCTAAAAAAAAAAAATATATATATATATATATATAGCTGTGTGTCAAATAACATAATAAAAACAGTGCTCGACAACTAAGGAGCATGGTATATTTTTAAAAATTGTCCGACCTACTTATTCGGTCCACAACTTCGAAGTTTCGTGCGTAGTGGCACTCTTTTGGTGTACACAGTGTGAGAAAACCTCTTTCGGGTAGTTTCAATTGGGCTGTTGCCGCAAAATTTCAAACGTTTCTTCTAAACAAAGTACGCAATACATTTTTTTTGTCTGGTGTCATTGGTCTTACTTTTTTTTACGATTTCCCATTCTATTCTGTGGTTTATGTTGTTGTTTTTTAATTCCCAAATTATTATGTTCGCTTAATCCTCTAGCTGATTTTTTATGCTCCAGTTTGAAAGATGATTTGTGTAGATTATATCTTGTTTTAAATGTATTTTCAGTGAGTCCTGTGTACGTTTCCTTGTTGTTAGATTCAGTTTGTGTTACGGTTGCCCGGTAGACGATGCATTCTATGCGGCATTTCCCGTCTAGAGGGCATTCTTCTCTATTTCTGCAGTTGCCCTTTTTCTCGCTTGTGGGTTTGCCTTCGTTCTGGTCTTGTAAAAGGCGTTTACTGTGATTTATTATTGCTTGTTTGAAGTTTGGCATATATATATATATATATATATATATATATATATATATATATATATATATATATATATAATGTATATAATTATATAACTTATATTCTCAAAATCTCTCTTCTGCTATTTCCCTCTTATTTCCCACTCGTTTCTGTCTGTCTGTCTGTCTGTCTGTCTCTCTGTCTGTCTCTCTCTCTCTTCCTCTCTCTCTCTCTCGCTCGCCTACACGCCCCTCCTTTTTTTTCCTCTTTCCACATTTTTACCTCTCTAAAATTCCTTTCTTTTCCTCTGTTTCTCTTACTCAACGTTTATATTTTCCCTTTCGATATTCCTACTTGATTTTTTTGTTGCTCTCCTTTCATCCATCTTATAATGTCAAGACTGACATGATTTTTATATCACCCCTGAAGTTCAATATTCGGACACAAACGAACCTTAATCTTGGAGTACATAGAGCAATAAGATCGTTTACCCTCGAGGGAGATTTAGAATTTCAAATCTGTTCAAAGAATATGCAGACACCATTGATGTTAGAAGCACTCATGCCTCGTCAGAATATATCTAAAACGCTTTTATTCGTGCGAGAGAGTAATAAACAACGTCGCAGAACATTTCTATCTTCTTTATTAGGAAAATAAAAACGCTAAAATTGAAATAACAAAGCCTATGGAGCAAAAGAAAAGAGTTGGCATTTTTATTTGCGACGGGAGTATAATAGGAATTGAAAAAAAGATATCTCAAAAATGAGGAGGAAGAGACAAAAGCTTTATTTATTATTTGTTTCTTTTGTAGACAGGATTTTTTTTTGTTCCGCGTCTGCGATATCAAATATTTCTAAGAGAAAGAGGAAATGATAGATAAGCTCGAGATGAGAGAGAAAGGAAAGGGGTTAGGGAAGAAGAGGAAGAAGAAAGAAAAAGAACAACTTAATCTTTATTCTATTGTAAAATCATATGCCTAGAAGATCAAGGACATTATGCATTTAAAACTATTAAATCTATAAGAGATGCGGAAAGCATAGTGATGAATACTCACACATACACACAAAGTTCTAAATGCATGTACTGAATGACATCAAACTAACTATCTTTCAATGCGCACACATAGAATCATAGACTGATAAAAAGCTCCTAGGTAGAGTTTATCGGTTGATACATCTGTGAGAGAAAAACATAAGATTACTCCATAATTACCAATATTCAGTTTCCAGGAGATTCGAAGCAAAATACTGCTCAGACAAATAAAACATGCAGCATTCCGCTATTTTACAATAATGCCTAACCAGGCAGTTAAAGTATATAGTGAAAAGCACCAAAGGCTTTTTAGTACAAAAGTCTTTAAAAGTTTTCATCACAATGGACTGACATCGTTCTAAATCCAAGCTTAAATGATTGATACATTAGTTGGATATACCGAGTCCGCTGAAATCTAATTCCCTTTGAGCTGCATAGGCTTCCCACTTTGTCCGGTCCTCTGTTCCTTCTTGGGAAAGTCTTTGTTCATGTAGCTGTCTCTCTGGTTTCATATCAAATGTCATATGACGTCCATTGTGAGTGATCTAGACATGTGCTCAGACTTTTCCAGCATGGCTGAAAACGTTTTCATATTAACATCAAGGAGATGTAGATATGCCACAGCCAAGTTACCTGAAATATTAAATTTTCATGTGCAAATAGCCATAGTTAACCAAACTTATATCAGTCTGTATTCTTTTATATATATCAAAATACTGTGCCATTGACAAAATGTATCGAAATTTTATTATGAGCTTTCTTTTTTTTATCATTTTCAATAGATAAGCTCACAAGTCTAGTGAAAATTGGGTATAAAAATATGCCACTAAGAAGGTTTTTTTCTGATTATTTTGATAATACAATTCTGACACTTAGCAGTGTATCACACTCCACAAAGAAAGACAACACTTTAATTTCTTTTGCAGGGTTTTCCTTTACATGGAGATTTTTTTTTTCACCTACGACAACCTTTTGTGATCGGAATGAAAATTTACTTGTTTTTGTTGGTATCTGTTTATCACCCAAACGATTAATTAATAGAACAAATCAACTGATTGACATTTGTCTCACATACAAATTTAAACTTAAGCTAAAAGTATGATATCTTGTCCTTTTCTGCTTGCTTAACTCTGAATATACATAATGGAGTCTTTGATTTTTCTACTGAACATCAAAGCAAAACTTGAATGTATTGCAGATCCTGATTCTTTCACAGATATCTCTCACTGAATCAACAGTGTACTTAGTCCTAATGCAGTGTTGTGCATAATCAATGAAATATAGCGTGAGGTTTGAAAGGAAATAATTTCACTGATCCAATACATTCATTAACCTGCGTTCCATATCACATCATACTATTGTCATGAATTTAGGAAAAATATATTCTTTAAAAAAAATTACTTTCTTATAAAATGAATTTTTAAAAATTCAAATATCAATATGAAGTAGGAGCTCATTAAATTATTTAATTGCAGTATTCTTAAACTAATGATACGTCCTTTGTTTCTCACTTTAAAGACGTAGATTAATTGGCTCATGAATGCTCTCATTGCAAAATAGTTCACAACAATTTAGATTAAATCACTTTTCTAAGTTTTAAGTTCAGCATTCATGAACATGTTCAAAAAGAACAATTATAATTTCCAGTGATATTTATTTATTTATTTATGCAATTATATAATTATTGCTACTAGAATTATCATTATTATATGATAATTTTCAAAAAACAAGTTTCAGAAAGTGCTCTCATCATTCGATTGCTCCAAGCTTTTTTTTTCGTTCTAAAATTGAACAATTTATAGTGCGATCAGTTCAATCAAATCCCAAAAAATGGAAAGAGCGTTTCTGTGGGTTTTTTTCCTTTAATACATTTCTCCTTTTGATTTCGGTGAGAATAACCAATGTGCAATGAAGAAAGTAACATTTTTTAACGAAGCTCAAGAAATCTGTCTTTTTTTTTAAATAAATATCTACACATCGTTATATCGACTGTTGATCCATGATGAGGCTACATCATGCGTTTAATTCCAATCGCGAAGACTAGAAAGAAGATTTTACCTGATTCAAACAAGCGGAAATCTTTGTTAAACGTGACATGAACCTGAGAGATGCGAAGCTAAAAATACAAAGATAATAGCAAAGTACATGAAGTAGAAAAGTGTAAATCGTGCGCTTGGAGAAAAGTAGAATATCAATATTTAGAGAGAGGTTGGAAAAGGTTGTGAAGAGAGATAATTATGAGGAAGAAAAAGGGGGAAAGGAGAATCAGAGGAACATAAAAAGATTTATCAGGGAAAGGAGAAGATTTTAAAAAACATAAAAATATAAATTTGTCGATCGATACAAATTAAATTAAGTAGATATATAATTTATTAGAGAATATCGAGAACGGAATATTGAAGGCGAAGGAGAGACATGCAGCCAGACAGATCTAGCTGCTTAACAGTAACTATGTCTTTGATAAAGTTTAAAAGATCGATTCATATTATATATTAGTCATATTATGTATTCTTCCGTGTTCTATTATACTAACACTTGCAAAAGGGTACTTACCTTTTGTTGATTACAAAAAATGACTGAAAATTTGGGCGTGCTTTGATGTTTTTTAATTTTCAAGCAATTCCCACTCTATCACCTCCGTATGTGTGAGGGAACATACTGAATGAAATTTCAGGGTGCGTCAAACAAGACTACTTTAGTCCTCTGGCCCAAATTAATGGAATATATAAGATCAAAACATGTACTTGGAAGAATTTTATAAATGAATGTTAAAGAGGGAAAAAGGAGGTCCGCACCTGCTTATCACGTAAAGAAATAATTTATCTGTGAACAGTTTCAGTCATAGACCTCACCTTGCTTTGAGAGAGAAGATTGTGAGGTTGTAAATGTGTGGTCCATCATATCAACTATTTTTTTTATTCATTCACTGACGAGTTTTAAACAACAGGTCGGCAGCTTAACATCACTGGCGTGTTGGGGTATTCACTATTTCTTTGCAGAAATGTCAAATAATAATGTAATTAGCTCAAGATGTTCATAGTGTTGTATCAAGTTCTACCTTTTTTATATTTTTCCTCTTTCTCGAGATTTTTTTTTTTTTTTTTGTGATGATTCGGATCCTTTGTAGAGAGTTAACGAATCTCGACTGCTTCGCTGAAAAACTATTGACTGCATGATTCATTGAGCATATAGCGACTTAAGTCACAACTTTATTTATTGCCAGTAGAAATCAGACTCTCCAATCGAAAAACATGTTTAAAAAAATTATTAAACTGGTAGTCAATGTACTGCTTAGAGCTTTGAGATTTGTTATTTGTTGTCGAAAAAGTATTCATTGTCTAGGTTGACCTAGCTTCTAGTGACCTTAAAACAAAACAAAGCTAAACGATTTACTGAATCTGTGCTCGGTGAACCTTCTTCCTGACCATCCTAGGGGACCGGACCGCCAAATAGATAAAGGACTCCTAATGTTTTCCACTGATTATC
>JAWDGP010005987.1:330000-377500 GCA_033675545.1 Elysia crispata
ACTATCTTCTCATCAATATGTTTTTTTGTTTTTTTTTACGAGCCATATATCATGGTCACAGCAATCGAAGGTGATTTAACACTACAGGCTCTATCCCCACCCCCTAATTTCTCTAACTCTCTCTCTCTCTCTCTCTCTCTCTCTCTCTCTCTCTCTCTCTCTCTCTCTCTCTCTCTCTCTCTCTCTCTCTCTCTCTCTCTCTTTCTCTCTCTCTCTGTCTTCCTCTCTGTCTTTCTTTCTCTCTCACACACACCAAACAATCATCCATATTTGTTTCTCATGCTCTGTTACGTTAATTCTCTTTTCCTCTGCTCTTATAGACGCTCTTTTTCTTTCGATCTTTTCCCCATCATTTTTGTTTGAATGTCTTTTCCAATTCGTATCTTCCTGTGCCTTTATTTAAAATGTTCCCCAAGCAATCTTTCTTCTCACCCTTTTCCATCTTTATACTCAGAACTTAGAGCCTTCTAGATAAGAGATATGCTCAGGTGGCAACTGAAGCTTTGTGGAGATTTTTTTGTACACATTTTTTGGCCTAGCCTCAGTTTGTACTTCATTAACTCTTTCTTATCACATCTCAGATCTGAAAGAATTACCAAAGTCTTTTGACTTTAATGGCATATTTTACCCGCACTTTTAATCTTGTTTAACGTTACCAAAAATGTGTGAAATGGAATATCATCTGCTAATCTCCCCTGTTTCCTGTTGACTCAGTCTCAAAGTTCTTGACGCAAGCAATCTCTTGCGATTCACCCTGAAACACGAAGGATATGATTATTTCTTGTTAACTACGAATAACGATTCAAAACCAGATCAGTCGTTTATCTTTATCCTTCAGTTAGCTACTAAATGTCTCTGCCCACACAAGTTTTTCTTCCTTTAAAAACTTATAAATATCACGAGGGTTTGGATTGAGACAGTTACATCGATTTTTTAGATGATGGTTGAATATGTTCTACACAAATTGGGATAAACTGAATTATCCGCTCCTCACAATGTGAGTTTGCGACTTGTGGGATTTAGATTTTCAAAGCAAATAATTCTGTTGACATAATGTGATAGAAGAAGGAAAAAAAAGAAACGGTTCTGATTGTTCGCCTTTCACTTCAATATCATGGCCTTTTGCAAATAGCAAAAAACATGAGATGGAAACCATTTTGATGATTAGTTTGGAGACGCTGTGACAATAGGAACATTTTACAACTTATCACAGTGTAGTCGACTTCCCTTCCGTCCTGCATGAACACATTGGTATTATGAATCTCGGTCTGAGCGAGTAGAGAACATTGTAAGAGATACAAAATATTCTTCTTCAAAAGATTTTATCTTTTTTGTTTCAATATCACAAGTAGGATATCATCAAATGAATAGAATCTTTTAAAATTTTCTCTAGTATCAATAAAATCGTAGAATTAGTTCCTAATAACAATATGAAATAATAATTATTCTACAAGTAAAAGAATAATTCTCTGGAATGAAAAGCCTCTCTTTAATTTATTTATTTTTCATTTTTTATTTTTTTGTTTAGCTTGTTGTGATAACTTCCCTTCCATTTAGTTTGATTTCAGACAATTTCTTTAATTCTCTTTGTTATGTTTGGACTAATTCTGAGCCCTGCATCCTCTTTCCCTGTGCGTTCTTTACCCTTTTCTTTCACTATGTTATTACTATTTCCTTGACATTTCTAAAATTTTCATTTTTTTTTGTTTCTTGCCATCATAATGAAAGTAAGTCGAAACATCGACTTACTAGATTTAGACTAATCTGTTCGTTTAAAGGGCAAGGTTTTGTATGAAAACAATTTGCGATATTCTTTTTCTTTCGCAAATAATTCGCGGCAGACACATATGTAGCAATGATTTGGACAGCCTGTTATTTGGCAACATTGTAGTCAACAATCGTAAAATTGATATTTCTTTTTTATCACAAAATTATTTGATAGTCTTAAGAAATTCAAATAAACAGGTATTATGGTTTATAAGACCATCAAATGTGGGTAAGGGTTTCTCTTAGACAGTTGCATTTCGACTTGATTTTTCTAAATTTATTTAATTTATCGAATACTAAACAATTTAATAATCGTAATATTCATCGTAATGAAGACCTGGCGCCACCTCATAGATACTGAAAGTATCGAAGTATTAGCTTCCGATACTTTAAATATAAATCACTATAGTTGCCGTAAAAAAGTCCAATGAAGAGAAAGAAAAAAAGAATATCTTAATTAGCTATCTTGCTTGTAAAAAGAGACAAAGCAGTGTGGCATAAATGAATTGACTGTGACGTTTATATCTTTTCACAATGCAAATCGAAAACTCTTACCATTTTAACGCCGAAACACGTTTTAACTGTGTTCAGATTATTTCTGAAATTCTTGGATGGGAGTTTGTCGCAATAAATTAGAAGAAATTAAAGTTTGTCTAAGGAAGCAATGTGATCGTTACAAATCTTTACCAATTATTTTTACACTCTTTGTAAAAATCAATATTTTCTTGATTCATTTAACAAAAAAACAAAACAAAAAAAAAACAATAAAAAAGTGGACATGTTATAGGTCAGATATGGTTGTATGAGGATGGCAACCTTGGAACTTTCCTCGAGAAAACTGGGCATGATCTGTAAATTTATATGCTAATTTAATGTGCTTGTGTGTGTGTGTGTATGTGTCATGCTTTTACTGATATCGATTAGGTTCAACAATATTTACCTCCCGTTTTTATATCTATGGACGAGCTGTAAATCAGTTAACGCACCGTATCTCACCTCCTAATCATCCTGCATGAATGCTTGTGCTCATACGTGATTCTCATACACTTCTCGTCTTATAACGTTGATATCATTTATAGATTGAATTGGGGACACTTTACATCTCAAAGATGATTTTCAAAATCAATTCTATGAAACCGCGGAGATGGTATTTTTTTTTAATTGTCTCAGTTGTTATTAATTTTAAAATTATATTTCGACCATGATATTTGGCTTGAAATTTCTTTTACTGTATTGACCTGTACTCAAAATGCATTTCGATTTTTAATGCATATTTTTAAATTCGTCAATAGCAATAATGTCTTCCAGTTTTTCTTTTTCAAAACGTGATTTGAACCGTTGTACTTTTTTATAAGGCGTCTATATACTAATGTCTGTAAAATAAACCAAAAAGATAAATATTTTTTTAACACACTCATGTGAATCAATTTGTTTTCGTATTTATGTACTTGGAAAGATACAAGCATAATTACCCATTCAATGAATGGGACGTGATAATACATCGCAAATAATGTAACAGACCGCCATGCTTAATTCAAATGCATGATTTGATATCGAAGTAATTGAGATTGAACCATTATTTGCCCACAGTATGCGGAATGAAGCCCAGAAATCCGACGCAGTATATTGTCTCTCTGAATTCGAACAATATCTCGATGCTCAACAGAATCATTTGGCATGAGCACAGCCACTTTAAGTACTGGGACCGGCACAATGATAGAATCATGCGGTTGCATTAAAAATATTGTTAAAGATAATGAAATTTCAAGGCATGATGAAGTAATCAAGGGTATATACATGTAGTTTAGCAGGAAATGAACTGATGAATGATAACTAAAATGTGGCACCATATTTACAACACTTCGTAGTAAACAATGTTCTTCGACTGGCCATCAGGAGCAAGAATAATATTGGATGATTTGTTTCCAGTACGTGACAGCGCAACATACATCATTCCATGTGAAAAGACTGGTTGTCACAAATCCAATCCAACAGTGTTCAGAGTCTGTTCTTGTGATTTATTTATTGTCATGACAAAACATGGTCTTAAGGAAACTGGCATCGTTGGAATGTAAAACGAATGACAGAGCCAGATGGCTGAAGACTGCTTCGAGGGATGATTCGAGGGATGCAGTGTTTTTCACCCTCAAACAATCCTGTTGCAATGGTGACCTCCACCACATTTTTGTGAAGTTTTGAAACGATGCATCTTGTTCCATTAATCAACTGTGGGGTGACAAAGTGACCTTAAAATCATGACAGATATGCCGATTTTAAGATTGAGCACATGAGGTGGTAGTCCATTTATAACTATTGCTTAATAAGACAGATGTATAAGTACGGTTTGCATAATTTATCAGCCTCTTTCAACAGGTTACGACATAAGCAAACTTTTACATTATAACAAGAAAAAATATATTGATCAAGTTAGGTAGCGTAAGAAGTGTTTAATAGATTTAAACCGAAATAGATACATAGATTTTTTTTCATATGGTTTCTGGTATTTGCTGCATTTGTGGTCTTTTGGTCTACCAATGATCATGGCCTCTGTCTCTGTCTCTTTCTGAGTGTTTGCCCCCCCCCCCCTCTCTCTCTCTCTCTCTCTCTCTCTCTCTCTCTCTCTTTGTTATCTCTCTCCGTCTTTCTGGCTATATATATATAATTATGAAATACCTGGACCTTGCCATGACGCTTGTGTTTCAAGCCCTGTTGCTCTCACCAGGCGGTTGTGGCGAAGTAACGACATTCTTGAGCAGGAAACGTTTTTATGGACACAGAAGGAGGAAATTTCCTTTCTTACGTTTAGCGTCAGTTTCTCCGTAAAAGTTTAGCCTTAGTCCAGGTATTTCATAATAATTAATCCTGCTCCTTATTGTTGAGCACTTTCATTCAATATGTTAATACCATTTTAAATCATTATATTTTTTTTAGATCAAACAATTTATCAATATCTATTAACGTAAACAAAAAAGTTATAGATTTCCTCGATCTAAGATATGACATATACCTATGACAGATCCAACCCTTGATCTAAAATATGACACATATAAACGATACAGGAAACTCAACAACACAGTAACGTATATTCATAAGAAAAGTAATCACCCTCCTTCTATCATAAAGAATCTACCAACTGCGTTTAACTGCGAATTCAGAAAATGACATTTTCAACAGAGCCCGTCCTGTATATATAGAAGCACTAAAAAGAAATGGATTTAACCAGTCACTACAGTTCAATAAAACAACTAAGAGTGAAAAAAAGTGACAAAGAAAGCAGCAAAAAGAGAAAAAGAAGAATAACGTGGTTCAACCCGCCCTTCAACATAAGCGTAGCTACTCACGTAGCGAAACATTTCCCTGCACTTTTCGACAAAAACTTACCAAAACCAGCAAGTTGAGTAAAATCATTCATAGAAACAACGTTAAAGTAAGTTATAGCTGTTTACCATACGTCAGATAAACATTCTCCAACCACAACAAATTACTGCTCGAAACAAAAACCATAGAAACAACGAATGAAAATATACTCTTCAACTCTCGGCAAAAAGAAACTTGTCCGCTGAAGGGAAAGTGCTTAACCAAGTGCGTTGTTTACAAAGCAACAGGAACAGAAATAGGAACTAACAGACAACAAACCTACATTGGACTCACAGACAACGAGTTCAAAACTGGATGGGATGTAATCTACATAAATCGTCCTAAAACTAGAACATAAGAAATCAAACACATCTCTGAGTGAGCATTATTTGGAACCTGAAGAACAAAAAAGCCAAATACAACCCGTTTAAAAAAAGATGGCACCCTCGAAATTTTCAATAAAACAGTAACTGTTAAACGTGTAGTACAACAATTTAGGCTCAACATAGAACAGTATATGTAGCAACTTGTGTGCAATTTTTGTAAACAAGGAACAAAAGCTCAACCAACAGCAAAGATTAAAAAAAAGTAGTGAAAATGAAAATGAACAGGATTAACGTCAAACTTGAAAAACGTGTTTTGAAACAATATAAATCAGGTGGCCGGTGGGGGCAACTGGAAAAAAAACTGTGAAAAGAAAATGCAAAGATAGGCGAGTAAAAGCTGAAGAAATACAGTAAATAGATCTAGTTTTATTGACTCATTTAACAATTATTAATTTTAGAATGGCATATGCTCAAAGTGCGTCCCATTGACGGCCAAGCACCTTTCAACTCTTTTGGCGAAGTTTGCGATGACAGCCTTGCATGTTGCCATCGGAATGCCACGAACAGTTTCCTCAACTGCTTGTTTCAATTCTTCCAGATCAGCCGGCTTGCCACGATAGGAAACTGCTTTCAAATAACCCCACAAGTAAAAATCGCAGGGATTCAGGTCCGGAGAATGAGGAGCCCATTCAACTGTAGTGCGTCTACTGATGATTCGGTCCTGGAACTTTGATCTGAGCCACTGAAGGGGTACAGTTCGCAGTGTGGGGAGTAGCCCCATCCTGCATGAACCATTGGGAGTCCACATCGACATGTTTTCTTTTCAGTTTGACGAAGAATTGCTTCAACACGTCCATGTAACGCTCTGCGTTGATTGTCGTTGTTTCGTTCTCGTCGTCGACAAACCAGATGGGGCCAATAATTCCTTGAGTACTGATAGCAGCCCAAGCAGTACATTTCTCCGCGTGAAGGGGTCGTTCGAGAACATACTCAGGTGGAGATCTCCCCCAGTAAAATGCACTTTGTGAGGAAACATGTCCAGACAAATAAAAATGGGCTTCGTCCGTGAACCACACATTGTCAAGAAAGTCAGGCTCACAACGAAGACGTTCACGGAACCACTGGCACATGAGCACCCTCTGCCCCTTGTCCTGATCGTTCAACCGCTGCTTGACTTGCAGTGAGAACGATTGCATCTGCAGATTGGAATGCAAAATTCTGTGCACACTGCTCCTAGACAGGCTAAGTTCCTGACTTCTCCGTCTTATTGATTTCTCGTGATCCGCCTGGACGGACTGGAAGACAATAGCGGCATTTTCCGGCATTGTCTTCGTTTTCGGGCGACCGGATTTGTTGCCTGTCCCGCTCGCTTTCGGTGACGATTTTCTGTGCTGCCAAACATTTCAAACTTGTTTGACCACCTAAAGATAGAATTTTTGGCTGGACATCTACGCAAGTTGAAGTAGTGTCGAAACTTTTGTTGTGTCTGCAGTATGCTGCCTGTCTTAGTGTAGAGACGGACACAAAAGGCCTTCTCTACGTCTGCCCATGGCAAATGAAGAGTGTCTTGGACTATGAAATTGATTTCTTATAAATTAAGTTGTTGCCATGTGACGTCATTAACTGACGTATAGAAAAAAAGGCTTTCAATAGTGCTCAGTAGGGCTTTGGGAGGAAAACGCAAGCGCGGGAAAGAAAGGGTGACGCACCGTAACTTTGCAAAAAAATACTTCCTTTGCACTTCGAAGCGCCATTTCAATGTGTCTCAATCATTTTCTCTAAAATTTTGCACATGCCTGTCACATAAGCGGAAGTTACTTGTGTGCAAATCTCAACTTCTTTTCTTTGTTGGTTTTGAAATAATCACAAAAATAGAGGGTGCCATCTTTTTTTAGACATCCTGGAATGGAATATATATATATATATATATATATATATATATATATATATATATATATATATATATATACTGAAACAACTGAAGCCTTGCGCACCAAACAAAGTCTGTTACCTCTGCTTAGAAGAAAAGTTTAGAATATTAACGGAGAAACCAAGGCTGAACCTGAACCGAAGAAAATAAATTTTCTCCTTCTGTGTACATAAAAAACGTTATATATATAATAACATTACTTAACATCTATAGCCCCACTTCAGCATTGACAAGAAACAACCCTGATGAAGTAGATAAACTCTATAATTCACTGCAAACTGTTTATGATTCTCTTACAAACGACACGTTAATTTTACTTGCGGGAGACTTTAATTCAAAAGTGGGAAAAAAGAAAGAAGGAGAAACAAGTCTAGGCAGTTTTTCAAAAGGGACACGAAACGATAATGGAGAAAGCCTAATTCAATTTTGTGAAAAAAACAAATTGTTTTTGACAAACACTGCATTCAAGAAAGCTAGCAGACACATAACAACGTGGGTAGGATCCTGGAGAGACAAAGACAACAAACCTATGCCTATTTACAACCAAATAGATTTTATTATCTGCAAACAAAACCAAAAACACACCATCAAAGACGCACAATCGTATTCGGGAACAACACTTAGCTCAGACCACAGACTGGTCAAAACAACTTTTCCACTTTCAAACGTCAACACATGGAGGCAAATAAAACAAAAGCCGATAAATGTCAATGTAAAAAGAAACAGGTCACAACTGAGTTACGACACGGACACTGCAAACAACTATTCGGCACAGTTACGTGAGCTTTTACTTCAGAATGATCAAAACAGCAGCACACAAAAATAGTGGGAATTCGTCAAACAAGCAATAGAGACTACTGTATCAAAAACCATTGAAGAAATACCAAAACAAAAACAATACAGACTGTGGAATAAAGAAGTCAAAGACCTGTCAGAGAAACAAAAAGACTTAAGGATACAAATCCAAAACTGCAAACAGGAAGGAAAGATCAAAGAACTAAAGAAAGAAAGAAATTATGTTTTGCACAACATAAGAAGAAAAAATAGCGAAACCAAAGAAAAACATCTCGACCATTTAATACAAAAAATTGACAACTCTAAAAGCGATGGTGGTATGTTCAAGGCCATAAAAGTGTTGAACAGAAAACAGTTTACAAATCCACAAGTTAATGATAAGGACGGGAAGAAAGTAACAAACCCAACGGAAATTCAAAACATCATAACGAAACATTTTAAATCTAAATTCAGAGACGAACGTACAGAAGACATTCAGCCATTTAGTGGGCAACCCCGTGCACTTAACAACCCAATCAGTGAAAAAGAAGTTAGACA
Organism: Elysia crispata; assembly: GCA_033675545.1. Taxonomy (NCBI): domain Eukaryota; kingdom Metazoa; phylum Mollusca; class Gastropoda; family Plakobranchidae; genus Elysia; species Elysia crispata. The sequence goes on from JAWDGP010005987.1 coordinate 338,713, forward strand.
AAGCATAAAACAGCTAAACAATGGACGCGCTCCTGGAGAAGATAATATATGTAATGAATACCTTAAGTTCGCACCGGAAATTCTTGACAATCAAATCGCAATGATAATAAATAAGACATTCGAGAATCATGAAGATCTAGACATCAACAATGGAATCCTCGTAGCGCTACCCAAGCCAGGAAAACCAAAAGGACCACCACAAAATCTGCGCCCTGTTACGTTGTTGAACTCTATAAGGAAAGTGCTTCCAACTATCGCTCTAAATAGAATAAGGCCTGCTGTGGAAAACTATATCTCTTGCAGTCAAAGTGGCTTCAGGCCTAACCGTAGTACGTCTGATGTAGTATGGGCCCACAGATGGATCTCAGCCAAGGTTCTCAATTATGCGGACATCGAAATAGACATCACAGGGATAGATATGTCTGCGGCATTTGACACAATTGACAGAAAACAGCTACTGCAATTATTGACAAATCTTGTCACGGAAGACGAAAAGCGAATAATACAATTTCTGCTGAGCAATACACAACACTGAAGAACCCTTTCTCACAAACATAGGCACCCCTCAAGGAGACAGCCTAAGTCCGGTACTTTTCATCATCTATCTTGAACAAGCACTGAAAAATGTGAGATCAACGCTCGACAGCCCATCAAACACAACAGAGGCACATCTTCCTAATGAGATAGCATATGCTGACGACATAGACTTTATTGGCAACAAACCAGTGAATGTGAAAAAAATAGAAGAAACACTCAAAGTTCACAAACACAAAGTCAATGTAGACAAAACGGAGCACACCTCAGTAAGAAAACATTCAGAGGAATGGAAAACATCAAAGAAAGTGGGTTCACTGCTTGGCGGTAAAGAAGACATAGAACATAGAAAACACCTATCAAACATAGCATTGAACAAGATGGAACAGATATGGCACAAAGCAGACAAAACCAAGCAGCGCACAAGAATTAAGCTATATAACACCTTAGTGAGGTCAGTTCTGTTATACAATTGCGGCACATGGGCACTGACCAAAACAGACGAAGAAAAGTTGGACTCTTTCCATCGAAAGCAGCTGCGCAGGGTTCTGGGAATTCGATACCCAACAAAAATTTCAAATAAGTCCCTCTACAAAAAATGTGAACAAACCCCAATTTCTTTGGAAGTGTTGCAAGCAAGGTGGAGGCTGTTCGGTCATGTACTTAGGCGAGAACCATCGATCCCTGCCAACAAAGAGCCAAGCGAGCCAGGGGTAGGCCGATCACCACACTCCCAATGACTCTCAATAACGATCTCAAGATACTGCAAAATCGGAGCATCTCTCTCACATCACAAAAAGACCTGGAAACAATAAGAAAGATTGCTGAAAGAAGACAAGAATGGACTTTCCTCACCGCAGACATAAAGAAGGCTGCCGAAGCTGCGAGGTCGGACGACACTCCTAGCGGAAGGCCTTAATAATAAATAATAATAATATATATATATATATATGTATATATATATATATATATATATATATATTAACTACTTTTATTGTCAATCAGAACATAAAGTCCTCCATTTGGGTAGTTCTCAAAATCTTTCTCACGGTGCATTATTGCCACACTGACTCTGTGTGTGAGTAGGATGCTGCAAAAAAGATTGATCGCGCGCTATTTTGCTAATGCGGTTGTTTATTTTTGACAATTTTATAAAAGTTTCTTTTCACTAAAAGTAATAGTTGACATCATGTCTTTCAAATCCAATATTTTTTCCAAGGAAGATTACTTTTGTTTTATTCAATAATTGAAATATCAAGACATTTTCATTAAATATTAAGATCGTTTCCTAAAACCAGTCTTTCTTAAAAAAAAAGTAAGTCTCAAACTGAAAACGTCTATTTTCAATTGCCTACGCGATTTTTCTGAAGGTGAGTGACTGCTTTAATATATAAAGTAACATTATAATGAGTTGTTGAAAAGGCCTGAATTGTATCGATATTTTTAGACCAAGACATTTTGATTAAAATATTGTTTTTCACGTTTCACATTTCTACTGTTAGTAGCCTTTCAATGAGAAGACTTCACTCTCTCTCTCGCTCGAGTTAGGTTTCGAAATCCGTTGCTTCATTTGTTTCAGAGTCTATTTTCTGCATCGAGAAACCGCAGTGAGTTGGAGGACACCAGCTGCTCTTTAGGGATTCTGAAAAATTCTTCCTTTTTGACACTCTTCTCTGTTTTATTGTTTCTGCGGTACCGAAAAAAAGACTGAAATGTCTCTTGTTGCAGCTTCCTGTAACAGAGAAAACCTGAAACCAAGCTTTGTGGTTTCACTTTTAGGGCTTCATATTACAGTTGAGAAAAAGATTTCTATCCAAAATGCGTTTCTAGATAAAGTTTCTAGAAATAAAACAATGGAGAACTAAACTGAACAGTTGCTTTTTTAATATGTTAAAGTCTTGCCTTCTTTAGGATTAGCTTCTAAAGAGTTTTGATTTGTTTTCTGTTTCAATAAACAATAAGATGATGAAACCTTTTAGCAATTTTAAAACATGATAGGAAGTAATAATTTTGCTAAAGATTTTTCTTCCTTATTGCGGTGGTAAACTTTAGCAAGACTAGAATGGACGCTCTTTGGTTAGGCTTCATGAGTAAGTTACATTATAACTAGGTAAAATGTGATAGACTCTACTCGTTCACAATAGGATTATAAAGTTTAAAAAGAACTTGATTTTGAACTTCATCTTTCATTACCTTTTTTATCTTTTTTAAAATAATTATTCTATTGCATTTTCTCCAATGCATTTTCGTGCCATTTGAGTACGAAATCGTTTCAATAGCTCACAATGATCGCATAAACACGAACTGGATATAAAGAAAAAAAAACACACATGCCTCATCCTCCGCTTTAGTTGCGAAGTAAAGTCTGCAAATTAATTAGCAGATTGTGTGTTATGGACGCAGGAATGGCACGGGTCCAAAAGTTTCAAAACTCCCAAATAGTTGATGTTTTCAGAAACCTTGTAAAGTTGCTCGCCATGTCGTGTTCTACTCGCCTCATCCCTGGGCTTAAGGTATCAGAGGGCGCAGTTCGAGGTCTGAACTCCAACTCCTAGAGGGTGTGATAAAGAGCTCTCTGAAGCCTTTATTGCTTGGTGAGGGAGCAGAGTCACAAGCACGATAATGACTGTTCCTGCTGGGAAAACAACGAGAATTGTCTTCCCACAAATCACTGGTTTTATGTGTAGGCCTGCTGTGTGCAAACACTAGACTTCATTGATTAGCCTCTGACTTGCTCTAAGTTTCGATTCTTCTATTTACGCTATGTTTTGTATCTGAATCCTCTAAATTGTTAAAACAAAACTGTGACACCATGGTTTTCCATTGCAATAAATTTCGGACTTTTAGCTGATTGTTAAAAATGTATTGGGTGGATTATCTTTGTTGTTGAACTAAACTTCTAGCAGAATGTAGTTGATACTGTGGTTGGATGAATTTGTCTCTTTGTTTATTCTTCTGTTTCTCGTTGCATTTTTACTTATTATATCTTTGTTCTTTGCGTTTGGGTGTCATTTTTGTGGGGTTTTTTTTTTTTACATGCAAAGCCCCCCTTGTGACGATTTCTTTACTCTTGACTGTCATAAACTGTTAATACCTGGGGAGATGGATAGTTGCTGGTCTTCTTCTTCTTCTTCTTCTTCTTCTTCTTCTTCTTCTTCTTCTTCTTCTTCTTCTTCTTCTTCTTCTTCTTCTTCTTCTTCTTCTTCTTCTTCTTCTTCTTCTTCTTCTTCTTCTTCTTCTTCTTCTTCTTCTTCTTCTTCTTCTTCTTCTTCTTCTTCTTCTTCTTCTTCTTCTTCTTCTTCTTCTTCTTCTTCTTCTTTTTTTTTTTTTCTTCTTCTTCTTCTTCTTCTTCTTCTTCTTCTTCTTCTTCTTCTTCTTCTTCTTCTTCTTCTTCTTCTTCTTCTTCTTCTTCTTCTTCTTCTTCTTCTTCTTCTTCTTCTTCTTCATAATCATCTTCTACGTTTCTTCCTATTCTTCTTCCTTTCCTCCATCATTCTCACCATCGATCCTTTCCTTACCTTCCTCAATCATCTGTTCTTATTCCTGAGGAAAAGAATAAAATCCTGTACAGCCTATCCGTGATATCTTGGAGTGTTTCAGAAAATTGCTCACCATGTCGTGTCCTTCGTGTCTGATCCCAGGGATTAAGGTGCCAGAGGGCGCAGCTCAGAGTCTGAACCGATCTCTCTGGGGAAAGCCACGCTACAAGTCGCCTCTATAGGTTTTATTGCCTGTCTTTAGAGTTGATGCCTACACTATGAAATGAGAAATGGATTCTATTCCTGTTTCATGAAAATAGTCAGACGAACCGAAATCTTTGATTTTAACGCTCATGATAGGCAAGTTAAGAAAATCAAGATCATGCATAAACATGACTACGTTTCAGAAATTAGTTTTAAGATAATATTAGAACAGTTAGATATGGTATTATTAACTAAAAACTAACAATTTCTGTTGAGGAATAAAGTTTTTGTCGGTATTTGTTTAATGTAGCATTTAATTTATCGCCATTTATAATAATCAAAAACGGTCATAATTTTGTTTGGCTCCATAAATTCAGTTCTTTCCAAATTGTAACTAATTGAATATTTACAAAATCTTATAAAAACTTTGCAATGGAATTTTTCTAATAATAGAAAAGCAGTTGGAGCAGAAGGGAAAATATCAATGTTGCATCAAAACAACAACGTCAAATGTTATTCAACTCTTTCTCACAGTTGTTATTATAAAGTGGCAAAATAAATATTATGAAGGCGACTTCGAGTTTTTATTGACAATGACCAGAAAAATTAGCTGGGAAAAGACATCTTACAAAATGGATTATTTAACCTCCGTTACTGTTGCAGAAAAATGAGGCTTTCTTTCTTTCAAAAAATTGGAGGTAAAAATTTTAAACTGAAACTAAACAATCTTAGACTAGAGTTAAAATATGGAATTCACGAAAAATAATTGCGAGAATTTGATAAAAGTATTGAAATAGGGAACAAATTTATCGTTTTCATAGGTGAAATCTACATTAAATTTGAGTATTTACATCTTCATAACATAAAATATTATGAATGTAGATTTTACATTGTCTTGTTGACTATCACTTAGTTATGTTGATGAAAATTAAGGAAAGCAAAGCTATAGCCATAAAAGAGGCGCAAAGAGGCTCGAAAACGCCGCTGCCATTATAATCTTTCAGGGTTTCCACACAGAAAATGCCTCTGTAAAAAGGCACCTCATGATTTACCTATGATTTTCATTTTACAATTTTCTTCTCTCTCTGTTTTCTTTAAAATCTCTATTAGGGTGTATGAGAATTTTCTATTGACCAATACAAAGGTTAGACTTAATGGGACCATACACGTTTTCTATTTGTCATAACTATTCAAAGACAGACACTTCACGATGCAAAATCTTCTCAGGTGAAAGTTAGGACTTCACTTCATTTTTTAAAGTAAACTTTAAACTGTTTCTTGTTTCGATTTCGCATCAACTTGAATTATACTTTCCTCTGTTGAATGTAGATGAGGAGATGTATTCTTAAAATTTGTTAGCTCTCCTCAGGCTAGCTTACTATTTCAAAAGTTATTCATAATTTTTACATGTAGAAATCCAAAGTGTAAGGTATTCATTTAAAAATGAAAATACTTAAGCATTATATTTTGTCGGATAGAGTTTAGATTCTAGATTTCCTCAATTAAATACTTACTATTTTGATAATAATTTTCAGTCTTGCTATACATGTCATTCCAAAGTAACACAGAGCCCTAGAGATTGTCAGCTGTTTTCAGAATTTTAGAATCTAGAACACATTATATATTTTTAGGTCTATTAATTCGATTTCACGCTACCGTTTTCTGTGGAACTAAGATGAAAATAGCTTAAAAAAAAAACAACCAAGTTCGCCACCAAAATCGCATTGCTGATAGAATTACTCTTGGACGATGCAATAACGATAACTCTAAAAATATAATTCACAAATTGAACTAATATTGGACAAGAGTTATGTTGGTTTGAGCAAACAAGATCGAATTATTCTTATAACGCTTTAAATTATAGCTTTGTTTAACAATTTTACACGTAAGGATTCTTTAAACGAAACTTACCATGTCAACAAATCAACATGAACCTAAACATTTGAACTTTTCTCGAGTAAGTTTGAGATTTTGTATGACAGGCCAGTGAATTTATAGTTTCTTTTTTCTATTGAAAGAAATTATTATTTCTAAAGCTTTCACAATTTACGATTTGCCATTGGTTCTTTCCAATTTTGTGGAAATCATGATATAGATTGTTGTTTTTTTTTAACTTCATGGTGTCAAATTTGTTCTTAATTTTTATCTAGAGGACTTGAAAAAATCACAGAGAGCTCTGAGAGATATTTGAGAAAATTATTAAAATGCGTTTACATGGTTATTTTAAGATAGAAAACAGTAATTCTAAAATAAATATCACTTTTGATTGTTTAACTGTGATTCTCACTACCTTAAAGTCACACACACATATATAAATATCTATAATTATAATAGTAAATGATCTCACCCTAAATGGCCTGTCATCCTACAAAGTGTTTCGAATGGAGGACAGGGTTCCGTTCTCTTCAGGCATGTCCTCCGCGCGAAGCATTTGTGTAGCAAGGCAGGCCATTTATGGTAAAATCTTTTACTCTTATTGAAAGCTCCGACGGCTGAGCACTCTAATTAATTTCCCACATTAATCTTCAAATTATATATATATATATATATATATATATATATATATATATATATATATATATTATTTTGCTTTACATTTGCAGTTGCAACATTTAGTGCAAATCATAATGGACAGGCTGATCAACATGTGATACATTGAACAAAGTGCAAGCAATTCGTATCTTTTATTCACATTGCGCAACTTTCTTAAATAATAAAAAAAGATGATGAAAGTTGCACTCCTTTTCATTCAACTGGGTATCTATATTCAATTTATTTAAAAATTATTCGGTTTCAATATGTGCTTGTGTGTGATTCGACCTGTCCTTGTTTTGTTCTTGAACTACGCTGTTGCTTTTTTATGTGGTTTTTGTTTTTGTTGCGGCATTATTTGTTTTAGTTTGTGGTTTATGTTTGTGCAAATATGCTATTTCACAGTCTTAGTCCACTGTAATGTACAATTCGCATATATTTTTAGAAGCTCAAATATACCATTCATTGGGGGTAGGTATTGGATTTAAAGAATATTAACAGAAGTCTCAATTATTTTACGCGGATATCTTTAGCATTATAAAATTGAAAATCTATATTTATAGGTATGAGATTTCACACATATAGATAAATACTTTCACATATACATTGAATATGATTGAATCTGTTCTACATCCATGAAGAGTAAGAAGACATCCATTATCTTGTTGTTGAACTTCTGCTCTGAATTACCTCAGCCTGATTTGGTACCGTCTTTTCTGGTCCTAATTATTCTACATGTAAGCATTGATATTCGTATGAGAACTTTTCCTCACTGTAGGCATTACACCGTCAGCTTCATGCACTGCCAAACACTGAGAGTTGATTTAAGTTATTTGTTTTGAATATGTATTGAATCGGTCTGAAGAAGAAAGACTATTTTTGTTTTCCTGCTAACCGCATTCCCTATAAAGTATTACCAATCATCATATGCTTGTTCGGATATATGGTATTTCAACAAATATAGCAACAAATTCTACACTTTCTTAACCTATTGAAAGTTGTTCCCTCAAAAACCCCTCAAACAGCAAATTTTAAGATAACACATTCAAGATGGCTGTCACGACAAAGCCAGTACTTCCATCTCAACAATCCACACTACCTTCGTTCACTTTTCATTCGAGTGAGTTTTATCTGTTTCAACCTATAGAAAATAGTCTACAACTTTGCTCGTAAAACGTAATTCCAAAATAAATCTTATACATCCTGGGAATGCGCTATAGACTAACATAGTATTAGGTTAATGGGATTGAGCAAGATAAAGAACTGAAGGATAAAAATAGGGACTGGAAACATCTCATGACAATAAAAAGTAAGCCAATCTTATAATTGTTTTATATGACACTATTTTCATTTTTTTATGAGTGCGTGTTTTACTTCTGATAGAAAGCTTTTTCCCTATCAATTACAAAATAGTTGTGAATGCCAGTCTTCTAGAAAAGAAATGTTTTCTATCAATTATTTATGTGCGAGCAAGAAAGGCGATGGCACATTGGCCCAGTGAAAATAGTCCCTAAAAATGTCATAGTCATCTCTGGTATTGTCAGAAAGGGTAAACTGCCATAAAATCACTCTTCTGAAGCCATTGTGGAGCCATGATAAAAATTAAAATAACTCTTAATAAAAACAACCGTATATAAACAGTCAGCCCTGCGGCAGTAAGAACATTGCACCAAAGAGTTCCCAGCACAATAAACTGTTAAGAGTATAGCTGCTTTCAGCCTTGTTAAAATTATACTTTCGTACGTGATGGAAATGCAGTCTATTGCAAGTATAATTCTTTTTTAATGCTTTGTGTACTTTCTACAACGTAGAATAGGCATTCCAATCTCTTCTACATAGTGTTGTTTCCTATTATTCAGTGAGTCTTGAAAGTCAGAAAACTGGTGTTGGTTATAGCTCATTATGTCGTGATTACTTCATCAAGTAATTCAAAGTAAATCTGATAGCCCAATTTTCTCCTAATCTTTAGGTTTTTAATGGTATGACTATGTGAAGGATATTAAACATTGACTTCAGATAAACTTGTGCAAGCAAATACACTTATGTGAATAAAAGGAATAAAACAGCAATGCACTCATCTAGATACAATGGAAATATCTGGATATTGCACTTTTATAAAGAAACAACAAACAAACATGTACCGCTTACCTGAAGTCCTAAGGCAGTGAAACTAGTGACATAATTATTTTCTTGAACATTGACATTTTATTAACAATTTCCAAACAGTTCACAATGCTGGTGCTGCGGATTTATGATTTATTGCTACCCGTAGTTTTCTTCTTTTCAACAAGTAACTTCATGATTAAATGTGAAGTTAGAGATGGTGAACATCAAAACTCTACCAACTCATTATCAATATTTGAACGAAATAACATATTTCCCACAAAACATATGGAAAAGCAGGTTTCTCAGCCTGAAAAGACAAAACGTCCATATTCTCCGCAAACAAACAGAATCGTTCGATCCATTATTGCGAAAGCAAAGGAGTCGAGAACATTTACTAAAGATCCTTACGACACAAACAGTTTTAGAAACAATTCAAACAGAAAAGACCTGTCTACCATGCAGCCTAATAGAACACTTGTGGATATCGTTGATAAAAGAGGAAAAATTGAAAGAAAAGAAAGAGACTATTTGAATAGATCAGATAACTGTGGAAAATCTTTCGCGGACAGGTCTTGTCCATCACCTACAATGGAAGAAATGAAACAAATCGGCATTGTGTGTGAAGTCACAGAACTTCAGATGGACACCATCGTCTCCTTATCCATGATATTCGGCCTGCCTGGAAGCGTCCTGGCACTGGTCACTGTGTCCAGTATGACGGTCAGTCCTCCTACAGTGTACATGGGCTGCCTGGCTGTCTCAGACTTCATCTCCCTTCTTTTCGGCGTCCAAGTGTACAAGCTCCCTGATGATGGCACATTCACCTACCTCGAAGTCGTCGCCATATTTTGGTTTGGCAGAATATTCCAAGCTTTTTCTCACTGGACTCTCTCACTGATGTGCCTCGAGAGATTTGTTTCCGTGAAGTTCCCGACACAGAAGTCGAGGATATACACAAAGAAAAACACCTGGCTATCTGTCGGTGTTGCCTTCATCATCAGCACTATTCCATTTGACGCGAGCTGTCTTCACTATATGAAATACGAGTACAATGTGGACGTGGTTCTCTACTTAAGCGTTTTACATAATCTGATTTATATAATCTTTCCAGGCGCTATGGTGGTGACTTTCTCAACGTTGACAGCTGTGCAAATAAAAAGAGGGGCACGACGGAGAGCAGACATGATGTCAGCACAAGCATCGAGCCGTCCATCTAGAATGGAGGCAGATCTGACTCGTATGATGTTTTTAACTTCCGTTTGCTTTGTAATTTTTACCTGCCCTTGGGCAGCCGTCCACACGTTCGATCGTGTCAGGACTTTGTTTTGTCCATTTGGAGAGGCTGTGTTTTCCTTCTTTTTCTATGGTTGTCTTAGTGTTACCTTCTTTAACCATGCCATCAATTTCTATGTATACTACGCTTGTGCAAGAGGTTTCAGAAATCAATTTTGGCAAGTAATTTGCTGCAAAAAATAAATAAAAGGACAAGATCAAAACTTGCTAAAAACACTACTTACTTGTCACTCAAGTTGATATCACACTGTGTTTTGCACAAAGTGTACACTAGAAGTAAACTGCATCACTAAGTTCAATGATTACAAACCAAGCTCACCATAAACAAGTGATATTATCTTTTCGCAATTTAGAGATAGATTTAGCATGGAAATTGATAACACTCTTTTTCTATGATTTCAAAAGGAACAAAACAACTTCATTCAAATTTTTTTTAAAACAGAACTCAATTTTTCCCATGTTTGATTTTATGTAATTTTTCCAAATAAAATTCTTTGTTAAAAAAGTTAATTAAAGTGTGATTAGATCTCCCTTCTTCACTATATAGTAATTTTATTATGAGGTTAGTCAAGTGACCAGCTGCGAGTAGAGCAACACGCTGCTCAATCAAGCCTCTGTCATAACGTGTTTTCCAAGCATGGCCTACAGGAATCTCAATATTACCTCATTCATGCCACGTAGAAAATGCTTTGTCATCTCAGCTGCACGAACATAGAAGGTTTTGACGATATTGTTTTAAATCCATAGGAGTCAATGTGTCACTTGCGTCATTCTTCAATCTAGTGCTGTGTTGCTTTTTATTTTGTCTTCTGATGCACATCGGCTGCCCCCCCCCTCCCCTCCCCTCTCTCTCTCTCTCTCTCTCTCTCTCTCTCTCTCTCTATCTATCTCTCTCTCTCTCTCTCTCTCTCTCTCTCTCTCTCTCTCTCTCTCTCTCTCTCTCTCTATCTATCTCTCTTTCTCTCTCTCTCTGCCTCTCTTTCTCTCTGTCTCTCTCACTCTTATTTTTCTCTCTTTCTCTCTGTCGCTATTTAATTTATATATATATATATATATATATATATATATATATATATATATATATCTCACTATTCAAATGATACACCAAACGTAGGTTGTTTGCCATGCTAAGGTTTCAGAATTAATTTAATGCCATATAATCTTGCAGATAACAATACTTGTGCAGTATGTGATGTAGTGGAAGACGAATTCCATAATTGCCTTTTGGTGATTAGATTGTAACTATTTAAGACAAGTATTCTACCACCAAATAAGTCTGTAAACCATACGTGATTTTCATAGATCGCTGATCTCAGCAGACAAGAATAAAATAAATGGCACTCCCTTCTTAAACTCACTGTAAGTTATATTTAAATGTCACCAAATATATTCATATGAATCATACTGCACTATATTTTCAATTTTTAAAGACGCCCGTTGTGTAGGCCTATGCATTGTTTAATTTCCACCATGTGTTAAGTTCGAAGTGTCTGACTCTTTTGTATACTGTTGAAATATGTTTGATACGATTAATTGGCCAAAAAAAATCAATAAAATCATTCAATCAATCTTGCATTTAATCAATCAGCTCTCGCTCTTTCTTTCTCTCTCTTGCTCTCTATTTCCTTGCTTTCAATTATTCTTGTTTCTTTCTGCTATTCAGTGCTAATACATTGAGACTTCATCCAGCTCGCCGATTAAGTGATTTATACATGAATAATTAAAAATGAACCCGTATAATGTTATTTGCTTTCACTTTTATTCGATTTATAACTCCAAAAAGGAAATGATCTAAAGAGAATGAGGGTCATCATATTACGGCTGCGATAATGGAAATCGGTTTAAGATATTTGTGAATTGTCATATGAATCCCAGACTGTTGCTGTCAGAAACCTGTTAAGAATTTATAAAATCTGCGTTAATCGACACACATTGCAAGCTCGAGGTAAAATCGATTAACGAGTTCAGTGCAGAAGAAGGAAAAAATGAATGTTATTTCAAAGTTTGTGTGTTGAAAAAATGGACTTCGAATGCGATATATGATTCTAATTTATAAAGTTTTAAATTCACAATGATTAAAATAGAGAAGGGGAAAAGAGGAGTTTACATTGGCGATCGTGAGGGTAGAAGGAGAAGAGAAATAGGTGGTGGAAAAAAAATTCTCAAAACATTTTTTAAAAGTAGATGATGGTGGTGATAATAATTAAGATGATGATGATGATGGGGATGTAGTCCTTCCAAAAATCCTTGATCTCAGGTCTTTCGGCGTTTCAAAATCCAGCCTCCTCCGTAAAGCAGGGTGGAACTGGAAAGATGAATCGCAACTCACTTACCGACATGTTGGGGTTCGAACTTGCTAAAAGGGTAGCTGCGGATGTCAGGGCGGACGTTATTACCCCACAACCATCTGCGCTTCTGATGATGGTTGTGGTGGTTTTAGTGAATATAATAATGTCGGTGGATATGATTTTGGTGACAGTGATGATAATAATGCTGATGATTACAATGATAATGATAGTGATGGGGTGGTAAGTCTATGTTATGATAGCGACTGTGTATGTATAAAAAACTGGCTTGTAATAAATAAAACATAAGCATTTTATAAAAGAAATGAACTATCAAAATTTAAAATCTCCAAAATAGAGTAATACTATTATTTTTGGATTTATGTTCAAATAATTCCTCTATTTGCTGAGTATATAATCGATCTTTGTTGTTGTTATTTTTGTTGATGTTGCAGTTGTTGTTGTTCTTTTACTTATAAATTACATGAAACCTTTGGTTAATTGATTTTTTAGTCATCAAAATGTATGGAAAATTGATATGTGAGAGGATACAATGGTATGTAAACAGATTTTTAAAACAGCTATCAACATTGATATCTTTCAATGCTGTATTTAATTAACAAAATAACATCCAATCCTCAAATGCTACTATTCAATACATATACTCCTCTTTGTATTAGGTACCACAAAGTTATTTTTCTACCCCAGCAAATTTGAATATACCCAATTGTACTGTAAAGATCTTGTTAAAATATGAAATTTCCAACAAATTTCATCAAAATCCGTTGGTAAATAAAAATTTTACAGCTGTTTCAATTTTGCGCATAACGACACAAAACAAATTGCGTGCATCGGGTTGTTTTTAAGGACATATAAAAGTCATTTGTTAAATCTTATGAAACAAAAAAGGACATATTTATAAAGTCCAAGACAATGAATATACACATACGAAATTTCACGGAGATAGAAAGTAAACAAAAGAATTTATTGGTCATGAAATATGGCCAAAAACACTTGTGGCCTATCAAAATTACAAGCAAATACTCTAGATGAGGCACTTTTGGACCATCGTAAAAAAACACATATTCTTCAGATTGTTTCAATACTTAGTTTGCTAATACACAATGTTGTATTTAGTTGACTCAATTTTTGTCAGCAACCTAGAAAGCCATTTTGAAAAGATAGAGAAAACCAAAATTGGCATAGCGCCAAAGTTTGCGCCTTGGAAGAAAATTGGTAAAAAAGCGAATCATATTGTAGAAATTATATCATAAAAAACACAGTTTTCGTACTAGAGTAATGAAACTTTCGGAGTTTATGGTTTTTTAGATGCTGAACCTGATTATGCTATCTATTTGATAATTTGACCACTGTTTCTATTTCAAAACTGCATTGTAAGTCAATGATAGAAGTAAAAAATTAATAGTCACAGATGAATTATGATTGAACATATATTTTCAAATGTATACATGATAAAGCATTAAGATTTTGTTAGTTGTAGAAAACTCCCATGATAAACTGAGGTTCAATACACGCTTACATTAAAGCTGAAACTGTATGACTGTAAAATAAAGTATTACATAAGAGACAAAATACGTTACAGTTTTCAAAATATAAACTGAGAACCAATTCATGTAAAGGAATTAGCAAGCCTGAAAATATCAATATTTTGTTAAATGAAAACAATTTGAGCCTGCAACTTTAAAAGATTATAAAGTATAAACAGAAATTTTCGTTTCTTTTAAATTGTGAAGGTTTCTGTTCCGTGTATATGTTTTTTTAAGCCGCACCTATGGTTTTTCCCACTCTGCTTACCTCTCGGTCTCACTACCTCTTTTGCCAGACATACTATGTACCTGTATCAGTGTCACTTTTTTGTTGACTACCTACCTGTACACTTCGCTAATGAAAGTATCTATACTGTTTGTACCTTGCAGCGTTTTCTGTTTGTTTTACTAAATAAACCTTGAACCCAACAACAACATCAAGCAACAGTTTCTGTCAAATTTATTTTCACCGTAACAGCATTGTATTTAATAATCATCATCAGAACTTTAATTTTGAATGATTGTCTTTTGCCTAATGAACCCCCCTCTTTTAGAGGGGGGTTCATTGCATATCTTTCCAAGCAAAGTCTGGTAAAGATTTGCAGCAGTACCTGTCAGTCTTAAGTCCTCTTGCCCCATCACTAATTTTTTATATCGAATCTGATCTTTAAGATTTTCTGCTTTTTCCATTTTTATATAACTGATCAAGCCCAGCTTTTGTGGTGCACAAACCACCTTGACACAAAACCGCATTCATAATTTTAACTTATTACAAAAGAATTCCAACTGCTTTTTTTTTACTTGGAACCATAGGGGCGCAATGGAGTTACAGGAGTGAGAAAATGATTCAAAGATGAGAAATCAGTTGAATAAAAAGAGGAAAGCCTGGCTAACGAGAAAGTATTACTAAAAGTACAGAGGAGTCCATATACATTCAACACCTAAGGGAAACTTTTGCTTCAAGTGTTTGCCAGCACTATTTTGTATTTCTTTACAAATTAAATTGCAATATTTAAAGCCAACTTTTGCCTACAGTCAACTAACTTTTTTGGTCCTGAGGTATTTATCCAGACTCCAGTGTAAAGTCTATGGAAGTAAAGAAAGGGCCAGGAGTGGAGAGAACGACGAAAAAGATACTGATTTTGAGGATGAAGACGATCATTACATTGATTATGGTGATGATAATGATGATGATGGTGATAATGATGATGATGGTGATGATGATGATGTGATGATGATGATGATGATGATGATGATGATGATGATGATGATGATGATGATGATGAAAAAACTGTCTTCACAAGCATGGGCATTATTAACACTGTATCGCCGATAATATTTTTTGTTTTATCATGTTTCACTACTTCAAAGATAAAAATGAGCCTGACTTTAACAACAGAAGAAAGAAATTTGCCCATTTCATTCTGTGTATCTCTGAATTCATTGGAAGCTAGGAAGCGAGAAAGAGAAACAGAAAAGGAAAGAGAGAGAGAGAGAGAGAGAGAGAGAGAGAGAGAGAGAGAGAGAGAGAGAGAGAGAGAGAGAGACAGACAGACAGACAGACAGACAGACAGACAGACAGACAGACAGACAGAAAGAGACAGACAGAAAGACAGACAGACACAAAGAGGACAGAGAGAGACAGACAGATAGACAGACAGAGAGACGGACAGAGAGAGAGACAGACAGACAGAGAGGTAAGCACAGCACTATGGCATCAGCTTCCCCCGAGTATAATTTGCCTCCTTAGATTAGAGGTAAAGGCAGTCTGAATCGAATAGCGAATAGTGTGGCTCTGTCCTGCCCCCCCTCCCCCCCCTCCCCCGCCCCCCACCCCCGGTAATCCTGCGTTCACACCAAAAAATCGCTCGTCCAGAATTTTCCTTGAGCACACACCAATATAGTGCACCAAAAATACACTGTACTTTATAATTATCGATGTGTGCTTACATAACATACCTACAGTCTTGATTATCACACAAAGACTATAAATATGCCCTAGAAATGTAGTAAAAGAATACGTTCGTCATTACGTCATAGGCAAAGCACACAATCATACAGGCATCTCAAATCAATGTTCTAGCTTGAATACATCTAGTTACATTGGTGATAATGACAAGGTATGATGATAAAAGCAATAAATCTGTTCAACAATTCCTTTCTTATTTTCAGCTCAATGAAAATAGTTTCTGTCTAAACCTAAGGTTTGTTGAATACTTTTTCACTGTGGCAGGGCAAGGCACCTTGATCTGACTAAAAATAATTTAAGAAAGTTATCTTGATTTCCATAGTTTTTTTTTTTCAAATGTTCCATAATCAATCATTATGGTCTCCATCTTGAAATGACTTTATAAAACATAATGATTTGTCGAGTTCCTTGACTGGAAGAATTATTTTAAACTTTGTACTGAAGTGCTCTTCTCCCTTAAAAAAGAAGTTCTAAGAAAGTCTTTATCTTCGAGTGCGCGTTTCTTTATGCTACTCTTCTCTTCTATGTCAATTAGTACATCGTACTACACGTATTTTCCCCGTAACCTCAGTTTCCACTGCGTTTAATTCACGATGAACGGGATAGTTCTGCCTAAAGCACCTCTGTCCGTTCACTGTTGGAGGGAAGTCAAATAGCAGCGTCCAGTTTTCTTCTCACCTCCAGACCTGTGGGTAAGGACAGTTTTAGACTTTCCGTCAAATAAACCATTGATTTCTAACTAACCCCTTTCAGTTGTTGCATGCAGGAAACAGGGGTATCTGCGGAGAAGTTCGGTTGCCGCACTTATAATTGAGGCCCCGACGTGCGCACCTGGGGAAGACCCGGGAAGATGAGTTGTGGGACAGGAATGCTGTGGCTCGTCCAGTGGTTGTGCAGCCTCCTCAGGGGGGGGGGGTTCTGTGAAGAAGAATTAGCCCGTGTCTGTGTTCTCTCCTTTCTATTAAAACCAGCCAAAATTGTTTTAGGGTTGAATAATTATCAAGTTGACAACTTTCTACGTCGTCTCCTATTTTTTTTTTCTGTAAAGATAGCTAACCCTGTCTTTATCACAGCTAGTTTAGGTAATGCCACGTTCTCTCAATCCGAGCGAGAAGTCTGCTCGTCTCTCAGATACCTCCAGTACTGTAAAACTTCTCTACTGTCACCTCTTGTAGACCGTCGCGCACAATTGTCTCTTTCTCTGCAGCAATTAGGGCTGACTGACCAATAGACATTAATTGCCAACATCAGAGAAGAGGAGACAAAACAGAAGGAAACGAAGTGTAAGGCCAAAGGCAGACAGTGATAAGCTATACAGATTCAATAAGCGAGACCACTCTAGTGATGAGCTCACAATAAATAAAACATGACTATAACGGGAATTTTAGTTCCAGGAGAAAAATCCTGCTGTAAGCAAGTTCCCGCTTCAGGAATGCAAAGAGATCTATCCCCACCCCCCTCAAGAAAAAAAAAGAAAAAGTTAATGTACGAACTACTACTTGTAAGTGTAAACACAGCTTGACAAAGAGAAAACGACTAATAGACACCCGCAAAATCTTTTTATAGCTATCACGTGGTTTTAAGAAATCATGGAGGCTGTGCTATTATTGTCCATCACGTGGTTCAAAATATACAAACAATGTGTCTATAGCAGTACCATCTGTCTAGGAGGCCTGTTCACAAGGTTACGTAACATTATTCAGATGGGCCATCATCTGGCTAGCTATCAGCCACCTGCGCGAAGTTTGAACAGTTGATTAGAGCATGCTTAGCAGTACACACTGTGTTTTCACTGGACTCTCCTGCCATTTTGTTATTGGATTACATTCATTCTTTCTTGGATTATATTTCTTATCTTATTCTTTGTTATTCGCCCTTGGATTGCACCTTGTTCTAACAGATGCTTTCAATGTGGAACATTCCAAAAATGATTTTTTGTGATTTGGTGTAGATTTTCCTCTAAATGTATGCACACTGATAGAGTATGACCCGTGGCACCAAACATCATACAATGTAATATAAATAAATAAATATATATATATATATATATATATATATATATATATATAGAGAGAGAGAGAGAGAGAGACTGATAAACAATTATACATGTTAAGTTCATCTAAATATGCTTTAAGTTTAATTAGCTTTTCCCTTTATGGTCTCTGCGATATCACTTTATAGAGAGAAGGTGTGCTAAAGTGGGAGCCAAAGTTTTTAAAAGCCTTTTAACTAAAATCTCTGATACTCAAAGTGCCCTCAATACTTTAACCTTAAGTTTCATATTTCATTATATGGTGTATCGGTGTCATAATCAATTTCCTTAACCGTTTATTGTTTAGGGGAAGAAAGTGCACTGTTACAAACTGTAAGAGCGGCTATGCCAGTCAGAAGGGGAAAGAAAGTGAAACGGTTATTTTATAATTATGGTTTTCCGAAGGACCCAACTGAATGTCATAAATGGGTTTCGAGTCTCCCTAACAAAATTGAGAAAGTGACTGAACATATTGGAGTATGCAGTCGACACTGGCTCTCTGATACTCCTCACATTCGAAGAGGAAGATAATATTTATAATCTCTATGCATCCTCCTATTAACTTTGGTGAGATACCTTCACCATCCATATCACATGCTCATCCAAAAACTCCTCGCCCTACCTAAAAAAAGCTCTCAGTGAAAACAAAGTCAGAGAAATTGACGAACTGGATACATTCATAGTAAAAAAAAAGTTTAACTGTGACACTGTTAAGGAAGCCCTTCAAGAAAGTTTGCTCCTCTATGGACCCAGTGCTTGTAATGCAGATAGAACAGAACAAGCACTTGCCAGCTTCAGTCGCGGTGGTTGCATGCATGAATATGTTATATACTTCCATATTAGACTTAGAGATGCAGATGCAGGAGTGACTGTAATTCAATTTGAAGACTACAACGGTTTGAAATTGGTAACACACCCAAATTTCCCCTGTAAAACTGTGAATCAATGGGATCAGCTAGGAGTTGTCCTTCATTTTTACACTGGAACAGGTTAGTACTGCCCATCATTCTGACCACCACCCCCCCCCCCCTTTCCCACATACACATAGACTTCTGTCTGTATCTCTTTCACTCTAAATATCACCATATCTTTTTTTGTCTTTCACATTCTGTCATTCCTTGTTTTGCTCTTGACATGTCACTCCAGTGCCTTTATTTAATGTAGCCTACTGTAACACTGTGTTATCAAGTCTCGAAAAGGTGTACATGTGGATCTGAGTTTCAAAGTGTAAATATTTGAATGTAATAGAAATTATGATGAGAAGGGAGTGTGTGTGTGTGTGTGTGAGAGAGAGAGAGAGAGAGGCCCGGAAGGGTTAAGAGTCGGATTGAGCTAGAGAGATGAAAGAAAGAGAGAAGGCCAGATATAAAGCGCACATGGCTAGCACCTATTACCATATCTAGCACCCCCCTTTTCCACACAAATAGACCTCTGGCTGTCTGCATCTCTTTCACCCATTCTCTCTCTCTCTCTCTCTCTCTCTCTCTCTCTCTCTCTCTCTCTCTCTCTCTCTCTCTCTCATTCATTATTTTATCTCTTGCTCTAAGATTCTACGTACCTACTATGTTTGTTTTTGTTCCTTGGTCGAATTTTACAAAATTATAATCTCTGTCCCCCCCCCCCCCCTCTCTCTCTCTCTCTCTCTCTCTCTCTCTCTCTCCCTCTTTCCCTCTCTCTTCATTTGCTTCTTCTGACTTGATACAATTAAAAACTCTCCTCATTATCTGATGTACGTGTTCTTAGTGTGTCACTCGAGTGCCGGTATTTGATGTACCGTACCACTGTATTATCAAATCTTGAAAAGGTGTACATGTGCATTTGAGTTTCTAAGTATTTGAATGTATAGCCTACATGTACTTAGAAGTTATGATGAAGAGGGAGGGAGGGAGAGAGAGAGGGGGGAGAGAGAGAGAGAGAGAGAGAGAGAGAGAGAGAGACGAGGGTTAAGAGTCGTATTAAGCTAAAGATGAGAGAGAGAGAGAGAGAGAGAGAGAGAGAGAGAGAGAGAGAGAGAGAGAGAGAGAGAGAGAGAGAGAGAGAGAGAGAGAGAGACGGGGGTTAAGAGTCGGATTAATCTAAAGATGAGAGAGAGAGAAAGAGAGAGAATGAGAGAGAGAGAGAGAGCACATTGCTAGCACCCCGCAGACCGGCCCATCTGAATAATATTACATAACCTATGAACAGGCCTCCTAGATAATTGGTACTGGTCTAAACGGACACGGAAATCCATGTGACGTCACAAAATTCGTGTTTGACTCAGATTTCACTTCCTTTCCACCAATGTTCAAAATGGAGAAAGGACGTGTGTTCAAAACGTATGAAGAGTTTGAGGCAGCCCTTAAATCATTTTCAGTGGCACTCACAGTCTATTTGTGAAAAGATCGAGTGAGTCAGTGAAAGAACTAATACTGAAGTACCTAAAATATAAAAGCATTCTCTTTGTGTGCAAGCACTCCCCGTCCAATCACACCAGCTCTTCGACGGGTCAGCGCCCATGCTAAAGGTAAGTCCCATCAATTGTGCTCATGAGATTTAGAGTTAAATATAGATAGGTCTTATATCCAGATCTAGACGATCTGATTTTAGATTTTAGTGGTTGGTTAAAGATAAGTGGTGAGTTATCCTAAGCCTAGATTTTTAAATCCTTCCCTGCCTCTTGGAGTAGATCTTTATCTAGATTCTAGATCTATAACAGAATGGAAAATTTGGCATGAGGGCACCAAAAGCCTTATTGAAAGACATTGTCAGAGTACTGATCTGAAACATTTTGCAGTTCATAGGACAAATATTATAATTTACTCTAGATCTAGATTTTCCAATCAATCATTTATTTTCAGGTTTCAGATTTTATAAGCCAATTTTTTTCTTTAGATGTTGGTCACTGCCTACCATGTGGCTTGATGCTATACACTAAATGAACTTTGTAGCATTCAACTCTATCTATAGATACATAACTACATACTCTTCATCACTTTCACAGGTCCCTCAAACTAGATTGTCAAGCCAAGATTCGGTTGAAGATCCAGAGGCCGAGACCAGTCTCCGCCATTCCTGGCCATCACAGTGTAGTATTTGAACCATCAAGAGCATGGCCTCACCCAAGAAGTAATTACACTTTCCTTTGTTTTTTTCTATTCTGCCTCTTATGGAAATGAATAAATATTTTTATATACATGCGGACTGTGGAGAAAAGACAGGAAAGCCTGCATTGCTTGTTCGCTTGTACTGTTACAATGCAGGCAGGGCAAAATGCTAAGGATTTTTTCTATTTAAAGTTTTGGTGCTTTCTTTCCAGTTTTTACAGGTTGGGAAGCGGTGTCAATTTTGCAGAAATAAATTGAATATAGGAAAAAAAAGGTTATTTAGCTCTGTCGTTATAGCAATGGTTTTCGCTATTCGAGATGTTAAACATGGGTTCCACTGTACAGGAAAGAGAATTGTCCGTAAATTTAGGGAATTCTGTATACATTTTACATTCATGTGATCCCCCACAAATTCTGTCCTTGGACAGACAAACTTTTGTTGAAGGTTGGACGTGCAAAAGAAATGGTAAAAATATAATTCTACGCTGAGTACGATATTTTTCCATCATTGAGTACCAACCTGTGCGAATGTATAAAACTAGACGATATATTAACTAGTGTAATATATTTTTTATTATTATTATTATTAATATAAATTTTTATACATTTCAATTCCAATATTGAGATTTGTATTGTAGTTCAAACTATCCACGATATTGGTGTTTATTTTATCATTCATTTGTATAACAAATTTCTTCTCTCTATCTTTACACCCACAGCTCACCGTTATTTCCAACGAAAGATCATTCTTATTTCTTCATATGATAATAGTGAGTACAGCGAGGTGTTTCGGTTTTTTTTTCAGGATACCATATCTACTCTCTCTCTCTCTCTCTCTCTCTCTCTCTCTCTCTCTCTCTCTCTCTCTCTCTCTCTCTCTCTCTCTCTCTCTCTCTCTCTCTCTCTCTCTCTCTCTCTCTCTCTCTCCTATCTCTCTCTCTCTCTTCTAATATACAAATTTATAACTCGTCATTACACCGAGAAAAACTTGCTTCATTAAAACCAGTTTCAGCTTTAGAAAAGAAAATCCTCAGTTTATAAAGCCACTTTAAAACTATTACAAAAGTATATAAATTCTCTCTCTCTCTCTCTCTCTCTCTCTCTCTCTCTCTCTCTCTCTCTCTCTCTCTCTCTCTCTCTCTCCCTCCCTCTCTCTCTGTATATATATATATATATATATATATATATATATATATATCCCCTTCTTTTCTTCCCTATCCTTTCTCTGTGTAACTCGTTCCTTTCTATTCATAATTATATGTTCCTCTCAACATCTTCAGTGATAATCTGACAGAGATCTTCAACCTCTTCTTCATTTTGAGAAGATCAGCAGCCACAGACTAAGCAACTTGAGACAATGTGCTTTTGAGAGAGAATCCTTACCATCTACTGAGTTTTGAAGAGTGATGCAACACCTAGTTTTGCCCTTGATGTGTAAGTTGATCTTCTTTTCTCAAGAATTTTAAACTACTTTAAATTCATGTGATCATTGCTTTTGATGTCATAGAAAAAGTGCTGAGACCTTCTGTTGTTTCAATTCAAGCAGCCTTGTGACATCATGGCATTATTATTATTTTTTTTGCGTGTGTGTTTTTCTTCGTTTTCTTCAGTAGGACAGACAGGTTTTTCAATCTTTCATGTCATCTCTTTTCTTATCCTCTCAGCTTAAAACAAACTTCATCTTTCACAAAATTCATTTTTCTAATGGATTTTCTCAAAAAATTAAGGGAGGGAAAAAATCATTTTTTCTTGCTTTAAGTCTTTGCAGGTCAAGACAAATTTTGGGCTACGTTTGTAGATCAATCAAAGGTAGTCAGCTAACACCTCATGTACAAGTGAGACTAACATGTTTACCTTCTAAAATTCATGTCTTTCTTTTCAACCAAATTTCATGTCTGCAAAGTGTTGTCTGTGAGTACAGTATTATCTTTATTTACTTACATGTATCTTTATGTAAGTCGCCATGTAGTGATGTATTTTCTGGGGGTTTTTTTACTTCAAATTTCAAAGAGCATTAGAACGAGAGAGAGAGAGAATATATATATTCAAGCAGCTTTGTGACATCATTGCATTATTATTATTTTTTTTTTGTGTGTGTGCGTTTTTCTTCGTTTTCTCCAGTAGGACAGACAGGTTTTTCAATCTTTCATGTCATCTCTTTTCTTATCCTCTCAGCTTAAAACAAATTTCATCTTTCACAAAAATCATTTTTTTTTTTTTTGATTTTCTCAAAAAATAAAGAGAGGGAAAAAATCATTTGTTCCTTCTTTGTCTTTGCAGGTCAAGACAAATTTTGGGCTACGTTTGTAGACCAATCAAAGGTAGTCAGCTTGCACCTTATGTACAAGGTGTTGTCTGTGAATACATTCCTTCGTATTATGTTTTTTTTTTCACTATGTGTGATTTGAGTCCTTTGAACTTTCCAGCTTTGAAAATGTTATAGAACTGGAGTGAGATGTAATTGCAATCTTTGCTGTACCTATGGCAGTGGTTGTCTATACATAATTTTATGTAGAACAGCGCTCAACATATGTGGTATTCATCTACGTTCAAACAACAGAGACAATATATGTTTATATTGCTTACAACTACGTTTATTAGATACATCTTTTTTTGTTGTTTTTTTTTTTTTTTTTTTTTTTGTAGCTAGACACAAATCCTTAGATGATTCATGGAAAATACCCGGTATATCAATGAATTAGGTGCCCTCCTCTTTAGATTAGGCAATCATGTGCTTCTGCGCATCTCTATACCTTGATGCTGTTAGTGCATCTGTCACTCATTTTACATTTAGCCGCTTTTTTAATCCATGCTACATCTTCTCTCGCTTCTTTCCCCTGCTGCCTTTTCCTTTAAAATCAATCCAGTTCTCAAAAATATTTCAGTTTCTTTTTTCTCATCTCATGGCCAAAAAATACTGCCTGTAGATTAAATATGGTATTTATGAGCATATATATGCCAGCTCCTAGTACCACACTTTAGTTTGATTTCTTTGAAGTCCATAAATAAGATTCATAGCATTCTCTTTAGGAACCACATTTCTGTTTCCTCCAGTTAATTTTGTAGTTGTTTTTTAAATTGTCCAAGCCTAACATCCATACGTAAGGATGGGTTCAGTAAAACACTCCAGTGCCTTTTTTGATGCGATTTCACAGTTGTTGTGTCCATCTCTTCACATTCAAGTGTCCAAGTATTTGCATTGATTCCTGAAGGAATTACCTTTGGCCACTAAAGAATTGATCTGTGCACACTCGTTGTTTCGATTGACGACCATTACTTCTGTATTTTTGCTCTTTAATCCATATCCTTTCCTTCTGCTTTCTTCTTCAGTGATGTCTAATAATTGGGGCAAGTCTTCTTATTTAATTAATACAGCGTCATCAGCGTATCTCATGTTGCTTACTTTGTGCCCTCCTATTTTAATTCCTGGGTATCCTTCTATGCGTCTCAAATCATTTCACTGTAGAGAGAGAAAAGGTCTGGAGCAAGCACACATCCTTGTCAGACACCGCACACTCTCTTCCTATATTTTTAGTTAAAAAACTTTGTACAGTGCTATCTTTACTTAAGCTCTTTATGTAAGTCGCCATGTAGCGATGTATTTTCTGGCTTTATTTTTCCTTCAAATTTCAAAGAGGGTTAGAACGAGAAAGAGAAATAGAGAGAGAGAGAGAGAGAGAGAGAGAGAGAGAGAGAGAGAGATAGAGATAGACAGACAGACAGACAGACAGTCAGACAGACAATATAAGCATACAATGACAATATATATATATATATATATATATATATATATATATATATATATATATTAAAATTAAGTTATTTTTGTTTTAAATATTTTTTTATATAAGCCTCTAGTTTTAAATGTTACAAAACTTATAACCATTCTAAAGAAACTCAAGTTTCAGTATACATTGTCGATTTTAGTCGAGACGCCTATAATACAAGCCTTTTCAGTTGAATATTGCTCACCCGATCGGCTGGTTAATCAGCACACTGTTACGATGACATTTAATAGCTATCTAGAGCAACTCCTTCACAGTCAAAACAACATCGTTCTCAACCTAACATAGAGAGGACGTGTTTTTTTACATTGTGAATGTCAAGGTGGTGGTTCTTGTGGAAACGGTCGACCTAGTTTTGGATTAACAAAAGATACAAACGTTTGTTGCCTCGTCTTTTTTCCCTAGTCTTTATTTGGCTAAGGTTTCACCCCCCCATATTAATCTTTCTTTTTTGTGATTCCTTTTCAGAAGTAAAACGTGGGACCTTGTTTGAATCCTCAAAGCTTTCTTATCATCCAGTTACTATTTGTCTTGATAACGCTTTTAAAGAGAACATGGAAACTATGTTGACTGGAGTAAAAACCTAATCAATGAATGTTTTTGAAAAAATCTTATGTGAATTATCAATTGTATTTTTTTGTAATGCAATGTGAGCTGAAAGTCAAACAAATTAAAGTTCATTTAACAGGCAATGCCCTTATATGTATTATCTCTTTTAATGAAAATGTCATATCCGTTTATGTTATATACATAAGTTTCACTGACGTTATTTTTAAAAGACTGTTATGTGTCTTTTTAATTATTTTAGAAAACAATGTGCATTATAATGATTCCTTTTTATATTTTCATAATTTAGATTTCTCTGAATAAACTCAGATAACACTCTTTTTTTATCTGTCTTTGTTGTTTTTGATAAATGTCCTGTTTTTAATAGGTTTTCGTATGTGTTTATGGTATTCATCAAGTGATTTCAAATCATTGCAATTTGCACAGAGTTTAAGATCCGTCATTTTTATACAAAAGAAATATTGAACTCCATTTTACAGTAATAGAAACATAAACCCTTATTACCGAATTGATAATGCGTGGGTGGTATGTGTTGGGAACATAACATGGAACAGCCAACTGCCACAAAGATGGTGAATCAATATTGAATAATTAAATAGGGGGTGACAAAATCCTCTTTATTTCTATCTCTACAAATCAAGCATAATTAAATATTATTACAATACAATAGAATTCGAAATTAAAAAAAAAAAATTCAAAACGGTAGAAAGATTTCCATTTTTTCTTTCTCTATACTAATAAAATAGATATGCTGTAGAATCGAAATGATCCCTATAAATCATCAAAATAACACCATATTATCAAAAGGTAATCGAATTTCAGACCGGAGTAAAATTGGAATTATGCTAATTATAGAGATTACCAAATTGGAATTAACCGGCGGCCATATTAGAAATATGCTAATTAAAGAGACTTCGAAATCGGAATTAACCTCGGCCATATTGGATTACCAAAATGAAATTGGATTTATGATAAGTACCAAGATAAAATATTGGTAAATAAGCTACTTATAGAGATTGCCAAAAAAAAATTCACCGGCGGCCGTATTGGATTTATGCTGATTATAGAGATTACTAAATTGGAATTAACTGGCGACCATATTGGATTATACTACATATACACATTGCCTAAATAGAATTAACCGGCAGCCATATTGTCATTATGCTAATTATAGAGATGGCCAAAATAAAATTAACCCTAGGCCATATTGGATTTATTCAACTTATATAGATTACCAAAATGAAATTGGAATTATGCTAATTATAGAGATTAATAAATTGGAATTAACTGGCGGCCATATTGGATTATACTAAATATACACATTGCCTAAATTGAATTAACTGGCGGCCATATTGAAATTATACTAATTATTGAGATGGCCAAAATAGAATTAATCGGCGGCCATATTGGAATTAAGCTAATTATAGAGATGGCCAAAATAGAAATTAACCAGCGGCCATATTGAATTTATGCTAATTATAGAGATGGCCAAAATGGAATTTACCGTCGGCCACATTGAAAATATGCTTTTTATAGAGATTACCAAGATAAAATTAACCGGCAGCCATATTGTCATTATGCAAATTATAGAGATGGCTAAAATAAAATTAACCCGAGGCCATATTGGCATAATGCTAATTATAGAGATGGCCAAAATAAAATTAATTGGCGGCCATATTGGATTTATTGTATTTATATAGATTACCAGAATAAAAATCGAATTATGCTAATTATTCAGATGGCCAAAATAGAACTAATCGGCGGCCATATTGGATTTATGCTAATTATAGAGATTGCTAAGCTGGAATTAACTGGCGGCCATATTGGATTATACTAAATATACACATTGCCTAAATAGAATTAACTGGCGGCCATATTGAAATTATGCTAATTATTGAGATGGCCAAAATAGAATTAATCGGCGGCCATATTGGATTTATTGTATTTATATAGATTACCAGAATAAAATTCGAATTATGCTAATTATTGAGATGGCCAAAATAGAATTAATCGGCGGCCATATTGGATTTATGCTAATTATAGAGATTGCTAAGCTGGAGTTAATTGGCGGCCATATTGGATTATACTAAAAATACACATTGCCTAAATAGAATTAACTGACGGCTATATTGAAATTATGCTTATTATTTAGATGGCCAAATTAGAATTAATCGGCGACCATATTGGAATTAAGCTAATTATAGAGATGGCCAAAGTAGAAATTCACCGGCGGCCATATTGGATTTATGCTAATTATAGAATGGCCAAAATAGAATTAACTGGCGGCCATATTGAAATTATGCTAATTATTGAGATGGCCAAAATAGAATTAATCCGAGGCCATATTGGCATAATGCTAATTATAGAGATGGCCAAAATAGAATTAATTGGCGGCCATATTGGATTTATTGTATTTATATAGATTACCAGAATAAAATTCGAATTATGCTAATTATTGAGATGGCCAAAATAGAATTTATCGGCGGCCATATTGGATTTATGCTAATTATAGAGATTGCTAAGCTGGAATTAACTGGCGGCCATATTGGATTATACTAAATATACACATTGCCTAAATAGAATTAACTGACGGCCATATTGAAACTATGCTAATTATTTAGATGGCCAAAATAGAACTAATCGGCGGCCATATTGGAATTAAGCTAATTATAGAGATGGCCAAAGTAGAAATTCACCGGCGGCCACATTGGATTTATGCTAATTATAGAGATGGCCAAAATAAAATTAACTGGCGGCCATATTGAAATTATGCTAATTATTGAGATGGCCAAAATAGAATTAATCGGCGGCCATATTGGAATTAAGCTAATTATAGAGATGGCCAAAATAAAATTAACCCGAGGCCATATTGGCATTATGCTAATTATAGAGATGGCCTTAACAGAAATAATTGGCGGCCATATTGGATTTAATGTACTTATATAGATTGCCAAAATGAAATTGGAATTATGCTAATTATTGAGATGGCCAAAATAGAATTAATCGGCGGCCATATTGGAATTTAGCTAATTATAGAGATTGCTAAGCTGGAATTAACTGGCGGCCATATTGGATTATACTAAATATACACATTGCCTAAATAGAATTAACTAACGGCCATATTGAAATTATGCTAATTATTTAGATGGCCAAAATAGAATTAATCGGCGGCCATATTGGAATTAAGCTAATTATAGAGATGGCCAAAATAGAAATTCACCGGCGGCCATATTGGATTTATGCTAATTATAGAGATGGCCAAAATAGAATTAACTGGCGGCCATATTGAAATTATGCTAATTATTGAGATGGCCAAAATAGAATTAATCGGCGGCCATTTTGGAATTAAGCTAATTATAGAGATGGCCAAAATAGAAATTAACCAGCGGCCATATTGAATTTATGCTAATTATAGAGATGGCCAAAATAGAATTAACTGGCGGCCATATTGAAATTATGCAAATTATTGAGATGGCCAAAATAGAATTAATCGGCGGCCATATTGGAATTAAGCTAATTATAGAGATCGCCAAAATAGAATTAACTGACGGCCATATTGAAATTATGCTAATTATTTAGATGGCCAAAATAGAATTAATCGGCGGCCATATTGGAATTAAGCTAATTATAGAGATGGCAAAAATATAAATTCACCGGCGGCCTTATTTGGATTTATGCTAATTATAGAGATGGCCAAAATAGAATTAACTGGCGGCCATATTGGATTTATGCTAATTATAGAGAGTGCTAAATTGGAATTGACTGGCGGCCATATTGGATTATACTAAATATACACATTGCCTAAATAGAATTAACTGGCGGCCATATTGAAAATATGCTAATTATTGAGATGGCCAAAATAGAATTAATCGGCGGCCATATTGCAATTATGCTGGTTATAGAGATTACCAAGATAAAATTAACTGGCGGCCATATTGAAATTATGCTAATTATTGAGATGGCCAAAATAGAATTAATCGGCGGCCATATTGGAATTAAGCTAATTATAGAGATGGCCAAAATAGAAATTAACCAGCGGCCATATTGAATTTATGCTAATTATAGAGACTGCCAAAATAGAATTAACTGGCGGCCATATTGAAATTATGCTAATTATTGAGATGGCCAAAATAGAATTAATCGGCGGCCATATTGGAATTTAGCTAATTATAGAGATGGCCAAAATAGAATTAACTGACGGCCATATTGAAATTATGCTAATTATTTAGATGGCCAAAATAGAATTAATCGGCGGCCATATTGGAATTAAGCTAATTATAGAGATGGCCAAAATAGAAATTCACCGGCGGCCTTATTGGATTTATGCTAATTATAGAGATGGCCAAAATAGAATTAACTGGCGGCCATATTGGATTTATGCTAATTATAGAGAGTGCTAAATTGGAAATAACTGGCGGCCATATTGGATTATACTAAATATACACATTGCCTAAATAGAATTAACTGGCGGCCATATTGAAAATATGCTAATTATTGAGATGGCCAAAATAGAATTAATCGGCGGCCATATTGCAATTATGCTGGTTATAGAGATTACCAAGATAAAATTAACTGGCGGCCATATTGAAATTATGCTAATTATTGAGATGGCCAAAATAGAATTAATCGGCGGCCATATTGGAATTAAGCTAATTATAGAGATGGCCAAAAAAGAAATTCACCGGCGGCCATATTGGATTTATGCTAATTATAGAGATGGCCAAAATGAAATTAACTGGCGGCCATATTGAAATTATGCTAATTATTGAGATGGCCAAAATAGAATTAACCGGCGGCCATATTGGAATGAAGCTAATTATAGAGATGGCCAAAATAGAAATTAACCAGCGGCCATATTGAATTTATGCTAATTATAGAGATGGCCAAAATAGAATTAACTGGCGGCCATATTGAAATTATGCTAATTATTGAGATGGCCAAAATAGAATTAATCGGCGGCCATATTGGAATTAAGCTAATTATAGAGATGGCCAAAATAGAATTAACTGACGGCCATATTGAAATTATGCTAATTATTTAGATGGCCAAAATAGAATTAATCGGCGGCCATATTGGAATTAAGCTAATTATAGAGATGGCCAAAATGGAAATAATCGGCGGCTATATTGGATTTATGCTAATTATAGAGATGGCCAAAATAGAATTAATTGGCGGCCATATTGGATTTATACTTAATTATTATTATGCTAAATTATGGCCAAAATAGAATTAACCGGCGGCCATATTGGAATTTATGCTAATTATAGAGATAGCTAAAATAGAAATTAATTGGCGGCCATATTGAATTTATGCTAATTATAGAGATGGCCAAAATAGAATTAATCGGCGGCCATATTGAAATTATGCTAATTTTATAGAGATTACTAAGATACAACTACCCCGCGGCCATACTGCCATTATGCTAATTTTAGAGATGCCCAAGAAACATTAACCCCCGGCCATATTGGCATTATGCTAATTATAGAGATGGCCAAAATAGAATTAACCGCGGCCATATTGGATTTATTGCTATTTATAGAGATTACCAAATTGAATTAATTAACCGGCGAACATATTGGATTTATGCTAATTATAGAGATGGCCAAAATAGAATTAATTGGCGGCCATATTGGATTTATTGAACTTATATAGATTACCAAACTGAAATTGGAATTATGCTAATTATAGAGATGGCCAAAATAGAAATAATCGGCGGCCATATTGGATTTATGCTAATTATAGAGATTGCCAAAATAGAATCAACTGGCGGCTAATTTTAGAGATGGCCAAAATAGAATTAACCGGCGGCCATATTGGATTTATGCTAATTATAGAGATTGCCAAAATAGAATTAACCGGCGGCCATATTGGATTTAGCTAATTATAGAGATAGCCAAAAATGAATTAACTGAATTATGCTAATTATAGAGATGGCCAAAATAGAATTAACTGGCGGCCATATTGAATTATGCTAATTATAGAGATGGCCAAAATAGAATTATTTGGCGGCCATATTGGATTTATGCTAATTATAGAGATGGCCAAAATAGAATTAATTGGCGGCCATATTGGATTTAATGTACTTATATAGATTACCAAAATTAAATTGGAATTAAGCTAATTATAGAGATGGCCAAAATGAAATTAATCGGCGGCCATATTGGAATTAAGCTAATTATAGAGATGGCCAAAATAGAATTAGTTGGCAGCCATATTGGATTTATGCTAATTATAGAGATGGCCAAAATGGAATTAATCGGCGGCCATATTGGAATTATTCTAATTATACACATTGCCTAAACAGAATTAACTGGCAGCCATATTGAAATTATGCTAATTATAGAGATGGCCAAAATAGAATTAATTGGCGGCCATATTGGATTTATTGTATTTATATAGATTACCAAATAGAATTAACTGGCGGCGCCATATTAGAATTATGCTAATTATAGAGATGGCCTCAATAGAATTAACCGGCGGCCATATTGGATTTAATGCTAATTATAG
This sequence comes from Elysia crispata, assembly GCA_033675545.1. Classification (NCBI taxonomy): domain Eukaryota; kingdom Metazoa; phylum Mollusca; class Gastropoda; family Plakobranchidae; genus Elysia; species Elysia crispata. Next base: position 370,636 of record JAWDGP010005987.1, read on the forward strand.
AGATGGCCAAAATGGAATTAACCGGCGGCCATATTGGATTATACTAAATATAGAGATTGCCTAAATAGAATTAACTGGCGGCCATATTGAAATTATGCTAATTATTGAGATGGCCAAAATAGAATTAATCGGCGGCCATATTGGAATTAAGCTAATTATAGAGATGGCCGAAATAAAAATTAACCGGCGGCCATATTGGATTTATGCTAATTATAGAGATTACTAAATTGAAATTAACTGGCGGCCATATTGGAATTATGCTTATTATACAGATGGCCAAAATAAATTAATCGGCACATATTGGAATTATGCTAATTATAGAGATGGCCAAAATAGAATTAACCGGCGGCCATATTGGATTTATTGTATTTATATAGATTACCAAAATGAAATTGGAATTATGCTAATTATAGAGATGGCCAAAATATAATTAACCGGCGGCCATATTGAATTTATGCTAATTATAGAGATGGCCAAAATAGAATTAATCGGCGGCCATATTGGATTTATGCTGATTATAGAGATTACCAAAATAGAATTAACTGGCGTTTATATTGATATGCTAATTATAGAGATGGCTAAAATAGAATTAACTGGCGGCCATATTGAATTATGCTAATTATTGAGGATGGCCAAAATAGAATTAATCGGCGGCCATATTGGAATTATGTTAATTATAGAGATGGCCAAAATAGAATTAACTGGCGGCCATATTGGATTATATGCTAATATATAGAGATTGCCTAAATAGAATTAACTGGCGGCCATATTGAATGTATGCTAATTATAAAGATTGCCAAAATAGTATTTACCGGCGGCCATATTAGAATTATGCTAATTATAGAGATGGCCAAAATAGAATTCACCGGCGGCCATATTGGATTTATGCTTATTATAGAGATTACTAAATTGGAATTAATCGGCGGCCACATTGAAATTATGCTTATTATAGAGATTACTAAATTAGAATTAAACGGCGGCCATATTGTAATTATGCTAATATTAGGGATGGCCAAAATAGAATTAACCTGCGGCCATATTGGATTTATGTTAATTATAGAGATGGCCAAATAGAATTAACTATGCGGCATATTGAAATTATGCTAATTATAGAGATGGCCAAAATAGAAATTAATCGGCGGCTATATTGAATTATGCTAATTATAGAGATGGCCAAATGGAATTAACCGTCGGCCATATTGGATTTATGCTTTTATATAGATTACCAAAATAGAATTAACTGCGGCCAAATTAAGCTAATTATAGAGATGCCCAAAATAGAATTAATCGGCAACCATATTGGAATTAAGCTAATTATAGAGATGGCCAAAATGAAATTAATTGGAGGCCATATTGGATTTAATGTACTTATATAGATTACCAAAATAAAATTGGAATTATGCTAATTATAGAGATGGCCAAAATAGGAATTAACCGGCGGCCATATTGAATTTATGCTAATTATAGAGATGGCCAAAATAGAATTAATTGGCGGCCATATTGGAATTATGCTAATTATAGAGATGGCCAAAATAAAATTAATCGGCGGCCATATTGGCATTATGCTAATTATAGAGATGGCCAAAATAGAATTAATTGGCGGCCGTATTGAATTATGATAATTATACAGATGGCCAAAATAGAATTAATCGGCGGCCATATTGGATTTATGCTAATTATAGAGATTGCCAAAATAGAATCAATCGGCGGCCATATTGTATTGATTATGCTAATTATAGAGATGGCCTAAATTAGAATTAACTGGCGGCCATATTGGATTTATGCTAATTATAGAGATGGCCAAAATAGAATTAATCGGCGGCCATATTGGATTTATGCTTATTATAGAGATGGCCAAAATAGAAATTAACTGGCGGCCATATTGAAATTATACTAATTATAGAGATGGCCAAAATACATTTACTGGCGGCCAAATTGGCATTCTGCTAATTATAGAGATGGCCAAAATAGAATAAATTGAATTGGAATTTATGCTAATTATAGAGATGGCCAAAATGGAATCTTGAACTGTCGGCCATATTGGATATATGCTTATTATAGAGATTGCCAGAAAAGAATAAACTGGCGGCCATATTGTCATTATGCGTATTATAGAGATGGCCAAAATAAAAATAACCTGAGGCCATATTGGCATTATGCTAATTATAGAGATGGCCAAAATAGAATTAATTGGCGGCCATATTGGATTTATTGTATTTATATAGATTACCAGAATGAAATTCGAATTATGCTAATTATAGAGATGGCCAAAATAGAATTAATCGGCGGCTACATTGGATTTATGCTAATTATAGAGATGGCCAAAATAGAATTAACTGGCGGCCATATTGAAATTATGCTAATTATTGAGATGGCCAAAATAGAATTAATCGGCGGCCATATTGGATTTATGCTAATTATAGAGATTACTAAATTGGAATTAACTGGCGGCCATATTGGATTATACTAAATATACACATTGCCTAAATTGAATTAACTGGCGGCCATATATTGAAATTATGCTAATTATAGAGATGGCCAAAATAGAATTAACTGGCGGCCATATTGAAATTATGCTAATTATACAGATGGCCAAAATAGAATTAACTGGCGGCCATATTGAAATTATGCTAATTATAGAGATGGCCAAAATAGAAATTAACCGGCGGCTATATTGAATTTATGCTAATTATAGAGATGGCCAAAATAGCAATAATTGGCGGCCATATTGGATTTATTGTAACATTTATATAGATTACCAGAATGAAATTCGAATTATGCTAATTATAGACATGGCCAAAATAGAATTAACGGCGGCTATATTGGGATTTTATATGCTAACGTTATAGAGATGACCAAAATAGAATTAAATGGCGGCCATATTGAAATTATGCTAAATATAGAGATGGCCAAAATAGAAATTAACCGGCGGCCATATTGAATTTATGCTAATTATTGAGATGGCCAAAATAGGAATTAATCGGCGGCCATATTGGATTCATGCTAATGATAGAGATTACTAAATTAGAATTAACTGGCGGCCATATTGGAATTATACTAAATATACACATTGCCTAAATAATGAATTAACTCGACGGCCATATTGAAATTATGCTAATTATTGAGATGGCCAAAATAGAAATTAATCGGCGGCCATATTGGAATTATGCTAATTATAGAGATTACCAAAAATTGGAATTAACTGGCGGCCATATTGGATTATACTAAATATACACATTGCCCTAATAATGAATTAACTGGCGGCCATATTGAAATTATGCTAATTATTGAGATGGCCAAAATAGAATTGATCGGCGGCCATATTGGATTTATGCTAATGATAGAGATTACTAAATTGGAATTAACTGGCGGCCATATTGGATTATACTAAATATACACATTGCCTAAATTGAATTAACTGGCGGCCATATATTGAAATTATGCTAATTATAGAGATGGCCAAAATAGAATTAACTGGCGGCCATATTGAAATTATGCTAATTATAGAGATGGCCAAAATAGAATTAACTGGCGGCCATATTGAAATTATGCTAATTATAGAGATGGCCAAAATAGAAATTAACCGGCGGCTATATTGAATTTATGCTAATTATAGAGATGGCCAAAATGGAATTTACCGTCGGCCACATTGAAATTATGCTTTTTATAGAGATTACCAAGATAAAATTAACCGGCAGCCATATTGTCATTATGCTAATTATAGAGATGGCCAAAATAAAATTAACCCGAGGCCATATTGGCATTATGCTAATTATAGAGATGGCCAAAAAAGAAATAATTGGCGGCCATATTGGATTTATTGTATTTATATAGATTACCAGAATGAAATTCGAATTATGCAAATCATAGAGATGGCCAAAAAAGAATTAATCGGCGGCTATATTGGATTTATGCTAATTATAGAGATGACGAAAATAGAATTAACTGGCGGCCATATTGAAATTATGCTAATTATTGAGATGGCCAAAATAGAATTAATCGGCGGCCATATTGGAATTATGCTAATAATAGAGATTACTAAATTGGAATTAACTGGCGGCCATATTGGATTATACTAAATATACACATTGCCTAAATTGGAATTAACTGGCGGCCATATTGGATTATACTAAATATACACATTGCCTAAATAGAATTAACTGTAGGCCATATTGAAATTATGCTAATTATAGAGATGGCCAAAATAGAATTAACCGGCGGCCATATTGGAATTATGCTAAACATAGAGATTACTAAATTGGAATTAACTGGCGGCCATATTGGATTATACTAAATATACACATTGCCTAAATTGAATTAACTGGCGGCCATATTGAAATTATGCTAATTATTGAGATGGCCAAAATAGAATTAATCGGCGGCCATATTGGATTTATGCTAATGATGAAGATTACTAAATTGGAATTAACTGGCGGCCATATTGGATTATACTAAATATACACATTGCCTAAATTGAATTAACTGGCGGCCATATATTGAAATTATGCTAATTATAGAGATGGCCAAAATAGAATTAACTGGCGGCCATATTGAAATTATGCTAATTATAGAGATGGCCAAAAAAGAAATTAACCGGCGGCTATATTGAATTTATGCTAATTATAGAGATGGCCAAAATGTAATTTACTGTCGGCCACATTGAAATTATGCTTTTTTTAGAGATTACCAAGATAAATTTAACCGGCAGGCATATTGTCATTATGCTAATTATAGAGATGGCCAAAATAAAATTAACCCGAGGCCATATTGGCATTATGCTTTTTATAGAGATTACTAAATGAGAATTAACTGGCGGCCATATTGGATTATACTAAATATACACATTGCCTAAATTGAATTAACTGGCGGCCATATTGAAATTATGCTAATTTTAGAGATGGCCAAAATAGAATTAACTGGCGGCCATATTGAAATTATGCTAATTATAGAGATGGCCAAAACAGAAATTAACCGGCGGCTATATTGAATTTATGCTAATTATAGAGATGGCCAAAATGGAATTTATTGTCGGCCACATTGAAATTATGCTTTTTTTAGAGATTACCAAGATAAAATTAACCGGCAGGCATATTGTCATTATGCTAATTATAGAGATGGCCAAAATAAAATTAACCCGAGGCCATATTGGCATTATGCTAATTATAGAGATGGCCAAAATAGAATTAATTGGCGGCCATATTGGATTTATTGTATTTATATAGATTACCAGAATGAAATTCGAATTATGCTAATTATAGAGATGGCCAAAATAGAATTAACTGGCGGCCATATTGAAATTATGCTAATTATAGAGATGGCCAAAATAGATATTAACCGGCGGCTATATTGAATTTATGCTAATTATAGAGATGGCCAAAATGGAATTTACCGTCGGCCACATTGAAATTATGCTTTTTATAGAGATTACCAAGATAAAATTAACCGGCAGCCATATTGTCATTATGCTAATTATAGAGATGGCCAAAATAAAATTAACCCGAGGCCATATTGGCATTATGCTAATTATAGAGATGGCCAAAAAAGAATTAATTGGCGGCCATATTGGATTTATTGTATTTATATAGATTACCAGAATGAAATTCGAATTATGCTAATTATAGAGATGGCCAAAATAGAATTAATCGGCGGCTATATTGGATTTATGCTAATTATAGAGATGACCAAAATAGAATTAACTGGCGGCCATATTGAAATTATGCTAATTATTGAGATGGCCAAAATAGAATTAACTGGCGGCCATATTGAAATTATGCTAATTATTGAGATGGCCAAAATAGAATTAATCGGCGGCCATATTGGATTTATGCTAATGATAGAGATTACTAAATTGGAATTAACTGGCGGCCATATTGAATTATACTAAATATACACATTGCCTAAATAGAATTAACTGGCGGCCATATTGAAATTATGCGAATTATTGAGATGGCCAAAATAGAATTAATCGGCGGCCATATTGGAATTATGCTAATTATAGAGATGGCCAAAATAGAATTAACTGGCGGCCATATTGGATTTATGCTAATTATAGAGATTACTAAATTGGAATTAACTGGCGGCCATATTGGAATTAAGCTAATTATAGAGATGGCCAAAATAGAAATTAACCGGCGGCCATATTGAATTTATGCTAATTATAGAGATTACTAAATTGGAATTAACTGGCGGCCATAATGGATTATACTAAATATAGACATTGCCTAAATAGAATTAACTGGCGGCCATATATTGAAATTATGCTAATTATAGAGATGGCCAAATTAGAATTAACTGGCGGCCAAATTTGAATTATCCTAATTATAGAGATGGCCAAAATAGAAATTAACCGGCGGCCATATTGAATTTATGCTAATTATAGAGATGGCCAAAATGTAATTTACTGTCGGCCACATTGAAATTATGCTTTTTATAGAGATTACCAAAGAGCGAATTTAACCGGCAGCCAGTATTGGATTTAATGCTACTTAGTAGAGATTATTACCAAAATGAAATTAACCCGAGCTGTATATTGGCATTGTGCTAGACTATAGAGATTACGGCCGTAAAATAGAATTAACTGGCGGCCATATTGAGCATTATGCTAAATATAGAGATTGCCCAAATTAGAATTAACTGGCGTACATAAGATGAAATTATGCTAATTATAGAGATGGCCAAAACAGAATTAACTGGCGGCCATATTGGAATTAAATGCTAATTATAGAGATTACCAAAATAGAATTAATTGGCGGCCATATTGAAATTATGCTTTTTATACTTATAGAGATGGCTAAGATAGAATTAACCGGCAGCCAAAGTATTGTCATTATGCTAATTATAGAGATGGCCAAAATAAAATTAATTC
>JAWDGP010005987.1:382500-410000 GCA_033675545.1 Elysia crispata
AGCAGCCCTATAAGGATTATTTTATAAGTAAAACTTGCTCGCAGAGGCTACAAGAATCTATTGGGATTATTAATTTTGGGATGCAACGATATAGACATTTGACTTACTTGACTTGTTGCCGTGTCGCATCCCAGTTCACCGTCTGTGACGCTTCGGCAGCTTTCTCTATCCTCGCAGAGAGTTCTCTCCACTGTTTCCTGTCTTTTGCGAGCTCAGTGATTTTGACCAGATCATCGGTTGAATGGAGTCTAAAATGGTCAATTAGTCCTAGATCTCTGTTCAGTACGATTGGGAGAGGTGTTGTCGGCCGTCCTCTTAGTTTGTGGCCATATTGGATGAAGTAGGCTCTTGTTGCTCTGTTGGCAGGGATGTCGCTGTCTCTACGAAGAATATGCCCAAAGAGGTTCCACCAGGCTTTTAGAATTTGCAGCGAGAGGGGCTTTTCCTGGCATTTTTTATACAGTGACTTATTTGTGATTTTTACTGGAAATTTAATGTTTAGGATCTTTTTCAGTTGTTTTCGGTGGAAAGCGTTTATTTTCTCTTCTTCGGTGAGAGTCAGTGCCCATGTGCTACAGTTGTATAGTAGTATGGATTTCACAAGGGACTTATAAAGTTGTATTTTGGTTGTGGTTTTGGGTTTATTTCCTTTCATCCACACGTGGTAAAGCTTGTTGAGGGCTGCGGTGGAGAGCTGTTTTCTCCTTTCTACATCCTCGAGATCACCAATGAGTGAGCCCACTTTCTTTGCGTTTTTCCAGTCTTCCTCGTTTTTTGAAAGAGCTGTGAATTCTGTTTTGTCATATAGACATTTATATATATATATATATATATATATATATATATATATATATATATATATATATATATTTTTTTTTTTTCTTGTCCTTTTTTGTCTCGATTGGTTTGACTTCAGTAGACCAACAGAATTTAAAAAAAAAAAGAAATTAAACCAGATTAAGGTTAAATTTAGACCATTGTCATCGGTGTGCACATGATACTTGGAACCAATTCTCGGCAGTTTTAACCATATTAGGATTAGCTAAACTATAGGCTTGTGAAAATCCTGTATGTGTAACAGGGCTTTAAAATCTCATGATCTGAATGAGAAAGAGATTTATATGTTATTTTTGTTGGGTTTGTTTTTTTTTTGCTTTTTTAATTCAGAAGTAGGTATATATATATATATATATATATACGAAAAGTGATTTTGACTTGATCGAAGCCACTTTTCATTAATCGATTATTGCATTTATATGTATGTGTATGAATATATCCACAATCGTCGAGATGATCATGGTTTACCCTACTTGTCAAGCATTGGCTGAGTATAAAAATCGATAGATTTTCAAGCAAGCAGAATTCAGAATTTCATGGTTAACTTTCTTGTAAAAATATCATATTATATAACTTATATAGTAACATTTTAAAGCTTATAAATTTGATATTCACCAAAGATACCAAATTATCAAAGCAGAAAATATCTAGTCCACAATTGAGGAATGTAGAGTTAAGAGACAGAAAAAGAGAGAGAGAGAGAGAGAGAGAGAGAGAGAGAGAGAGAGAGAGAGAGAGAGAGAGAGAGAGAGAGAGAGAGAGAGAGAGAGAGAGATAGACAGACAGACAGACAGACAGACAGACAGACAGACAAACATACAGATAGACAGACAGACACGCAGGCAGGCAGGCAGGCAGACACACAGATAGACACAGACATAGACAGATAGAGACAGAATCAAACAGAGAAAGACACAGGATATCTAGCAGGTTTGAAATTTTTTTTTAATTTTGCGATTAATGACAGAATGTAGTGGAGTATCTTTGTTGTAGTTAGAGACGATAATTATGCGCGTGTGCTGCAAAAACGGTTTCAGGATGAGGTTTCTAACTACTAGCACCTGATATGATCAACTTGGAAGCTGGAATCGCTATGGGATGAGCGATATTTCCAAAATTGTTGGTATCGGCGACGGGAGTAATATCGAAAGCAACAGAGGGAAGCGCAGGTCTTGCAAACCCTGGCAGTGGGTGCTACATACCTATTCTGAAAGCATTCATGGACTGCACCAAAATATTTTCTAATGAAGACGAAACTTTTCGAATGTTACAGCGTCCTATAGACTTAACGATATGGAAGGCTAAAAGAAAAGCGACACGTTCATTGATGAGATAAATTATAATGAAGGCAATCTACCATCCTCAGCAAGGGCAGTGAGCCAATTAGGATATTGCTCTACAAAGATCCTTAACATGGAATATAAGTAGAAACTAGACAACAGTGTTCAGAGGAGAAACCCCCCTTAGAGTAAGTGTTACTTCTAACACCCTAACGAGGCCGGGCCACACTCAGGTCATGACTCCTTGATGTCTCCTTGCTATCTTTTTTTGTACAGCGCCGGATTTGAACCCACACCCTAATCCAGGCACTATACCATTTCGCCAACTGTTCTCATGATAGTTAGAGCATTTTTAATTCTTATCAAGGAACCTCTCGTTCTCTTGCTCCAGATTCAGCGGGAACTGCATTCGGCTATTTCAGCCACTAGCTTTAGAGCTTTTGTTCTTTTTGTGCCATATTATATTGAGAGTTTAGTTAGAGGCTCGTAACCAGATGACCCTATAAATCCTCTGGCACAAACCTCAACGGGCATCACCATAGATTTGTACTGCCGGCATCTCCCAGCTCTTTGGCCAGGATCAGGTATTTCTCTCTTTTGTAGATATAGGCCTCTTCCATTCTATTTTCGTATGGAATTGTTAGCTCCACAATGATCAGTTGTTGAGTGGAATTTGAATGGATCGAGATATCAGGCCTGCGTCTTGTTTCTTTCATTATACTGGGGTGACTGTCCCATTCTTCCTTGATGAAAAATTCCAGTCGACACATCCATCTAGAAGGCATTTTCTCTGGTTTATTGTCTTGACCGACTTTCCGTGCATGACTTTGCGTCTCCCTCCATTGTATTGGTTTCAGGGAAGCCAGTTTCCTTTGAGCCATGTTTTTGAATGCGGCAAGTTCCTGAAGGACTCTAATGTGCCTCCATATGTATGGCCCCTATGAGAGGAGGATTTTGCAAGAGCTCACGACATGCTCCGTCATACGTCTGTCTGCCTTGGCATAGAGAACAAGCGGGGTCCTCTTTCTGTCCCCCGTAACAAATTTGCGTTAGAAAGCAGGATATCGTATACTGATCAGATGTGAAAGCTGATCTTAAGTGGCGCCATATGCGAGGAATTTCTACAGAGCATTATAGTCCATTGTCCTTGTTGCGGTTGCTGAACTGCTTTCTAGACCCTTATGGAATCTTCATTCAGCCGTATCTCATTGATGACCATGTCTCGTTTCTCTTTCCCTTATGCATTTAACCACCACTTTACTTTGCTGTAGATGATCCCAGCCTTTTACAGTCAGTTTGAGTTTGCCCAAACACTTCTTTGATAACAAGTCACTCTCTGGCTTGTTCTATGGCTTCGACAACTTTTCCTTTCCTCCCCGTCTTTATGGTCGGTTGCACTGTCTTCACAACCGAGTCTTGGAATCCTCTAGCGTAGAGAGTAGTCTTGCTTTGCATCATTCATATTCTTCCAAGATGGATTTAAGTGGGAGTTTCTGCTTTGCTTTATGGCAGCACATTGCCACATCTGTGAGGCCCTGAGGTACCTCTAACCACCTCCTGGTGAATTTATTGATCCTAGCCTCTATTGCCTCTGCTATAGTTGAGTGGATAGTTGAGTGGATCTCAGGAGTGGCCTGAGGAGCTTTGGGATTATCATGAACTGTAGGCACCACACTTTAAATTTAACCTAAAAGCTACATCTATTGATGGCTAGATGGCCTTCGGTAGCAAGTTCTACTGTTTCTAGCCCTCTTCTGGTTTTCGACTGATCGTTGGTATCTGTGATTGTCGTCGTCAACTTATTTTACTTTTTCTTTCTGAGAGACTACGAGGTTTGAATTGCATCCAGCACCATGCCATTAAAACGTCGAGGTACTCTAGCATTCGGCGTGTTTCGTCTTCATTTGAGCAGATTATGGTGGTTTCATTCATGAATACTTTCAAGATGACTTCTATAACCATGACGAACAGAGATTGGGGATATCGTACAGCTCATGGCAATTCTAATGTTCAAGTTGATCCAGTCTGTGGTGTAGCCATTAGTGAAGAACGTATCCAGACACTGCTGAAATATTCATTTATCATCACTTCTATATCCTTACGGACTTGGTACATCCTTAAGGCTAGCTGAATAATTTGGTGCGGCACCGATCCGTAAGCATTTGCCAAGTCCATCCAAACGACGTCGAGGCAAAGTTTCTTCGATTTAGCTTTGAATGAATGGCTTCCTCATAGATCATTGTTGCATGCTTGTAGCATCAAGAAACTCGGACATGCCTCCTTTCTAGACCTATATATTTATGCATTCATTTTCAGTGAGATATTTTGTTTAGCCGAATGTCATGACTGAGAAGAATATCTTTCCTTTTACATTCAACAACAAGGTTGGTAGAAACTGACTTATTTCAGTCGAGTTTTGCTCCTAAGGGATATAAACTCCCTCAACAGACATCCACCGCTCACTTATCTTGAGGTTTCTCCAAGGAGCTCGGAGAATTTTGTGCATCCGCTTTAGAACATTATTTTGGACATCTTTTATAGAGTAGATAAGACCCTGGAGCTGACTTGGCTCTTGCTTTTTGCTTCTATCCGGGAGCAGCTTGCAAAATTAGACCTCCAGATTCACTTACAGGTATTTCTCTATCTCAGATCAGTCTCCAGCTATTATGTCTGTACTGAAGGGGAACCAGATCTTTGTTGCTGGGAGAGTTGTCTTGCGAACTGGAATGGGTCTTTGAAGAAGCTTTGTTGATTCTTTTTCTTTTAACTTCTTCTCTATCTTGCGGATTCTGCTCTACTCATCGCTGAGTGTCTCGTCTTCAAACCTCGCCATAGTTGCTGCAGCCCGTTTTTCTTTTCTTCAGTCGCTGATTTCTCAGGTTTTTCTCCCGCTTGCGAAGAGTTTCCTTTTCATGGTGAATTCTGCTTTTTTAGGTTCTCTTTTGACTTGAAGGTAATTAGACATGATTGGTAGATAATATCACCGAAAGTGTTAAGTTTGTGCTCCAGAATGCTCTTCCCAATGAACTTGTCCAGTTTTAGTATTATTTTGCTATCCAGAGCTTTCCATTGTTCATTTGCGCATGTTGGTAGAAAATTGATCTTCTGGCGTTAGCGTTGTTGAGCTCTCGGAATTCTTCGTTTGACTCATCAACGTAGATTTCCTCATCACTGATTAGAACCTGGTTTGGTTTTTCGTCTTACCTGCCTAAGCAGTGCGTTGCTGTTGATTCCTTGAAGAAATAAAACAACCCATTTTAGTCCTGTGGATCGTCATCCCACTTTCGGTTGTAAATCTCCTTCTCCATTCACATGAGTAGTACATTTTCAAGTTATTCCGCTGGTCTGATCTCTTTGTCCGTTGGACATTTCCAGTCGTGATCGAATTGTCACCGACTGATCCATTATTCTCTCCACCTTTCAGCGGATCTGGGGAGCATATTTCTTAACTTGCTCCAGTAGCGGTTAGCCCTCGAGACCTCGGAAGTAGTCTCTCCTAGGATCACCTGTCTTTCCAGGGGTCCTTCGGCCTGTCTCGAACGTTCTTCGGCCTATTCTCGGAAAATAAATCGACATGCTATGTGTTGTAGGTAGAGCTGGATGACAAAGAAAACTCCATTATAGCAAGTGTTTCGGCCCTTAACTTCTGACACACATTCAGCATGTGGCACCGTTAATGATAAGCTTGTCTAAATGATCTGCTAACCTTCTATCTTAATTATTTGTTCAATGGAAGGAAGACTTAGCATGCTCACTATGCCAAGTCAAGCGGACTATAAAGCATGTCCTGAGGCCTTAGAAGTTAGTCCTCTCGCAAAGGTGAAAAATTTGGCGGCACAACAGAACTTGTCTCGATCATTCGATCATGAACACAGCAAGAGGAGCGATATGTCTGGGATCGTATGCCAGGCGATGCAAAATTAGGTTGCAAGAGATGCCTAGGAGTCATGACATAGTAAGTTGCAGCCCGTCACTTTCAGTGAAGGACCGAAACAAAATTCAAGAAGGTCTACTTCTTTTAATACTTCCTACTATTTAGCTCTATTATGAGATTCTTACTCCCTCAGGTCATTTTGGATTGACTTTGTAAAAAATGAACCATTCGCCAATGTTGCCTGCGGATCATGACGTTTCGTATAATAGGCACAAACAAAGCTCACATCCACTTCTTAATTAATAGCCACGTTTAGTGAACAATAATTTATGAACCACGATGTTGTATTGTTAATCTGTATTGCATCACAGTTAGAATACTGATAGAGTGAATTATATTTCCAACAAGATTGTTTTGAAAAAAAATATTTATTCTGTGTCGCTTTTCATCTCATTTCGTATTCTAGTGCCGTTATGGTTAACAAATGCCATTATATTCAAAGCCTATCAAAATAAGAAATCAAGCAAAACGACACAAAATTAAAAAAAAATCAAAATATATGTTAATTCGTGTTCCTTAATTATGATAGGCCTTCATAAATCGGTCGACATTATTGTCATGATAGTACGGTATGGTTAAAATTGAAAGACGTAAGTCCACCCTAACATTAGTGCATTCTTTAATATACGATAAATAATTCCAATTCACATGACCGTTTGATAGAGATCAAGTTCAATACATAGTATCCTCTAGATTTACGAAAAGTAACTTCACAAACAGTAATGAATACATATCTTGAATCAAGCACAGTAATATAGAATTTATGATTAACAATTCGTGTCTCTAGGACTCGTGCTCTATATGGCAATGTAGAATCAATAATGACATTTTCTTTAAACGAAATTAGAATTGGGATATACCTTACACAGCTGTAGAAAATGAATCGTCAATGATTTCTTAGTTCTCTCGACTGGAAGTTAATTTAGAGTAAGATTTATGCTATCTCTCATAGGAAGGAAATGTTCTGCACAGTTTAGAGCTCAAAGCTGCCAAAGAGCTATTTCTGTGATATATCACCTCTCTATCTAAATCTGTCTCTCTTCCTCGAGAGTTATAGTTCCATTGACTAAGTTTTCCGTCTCAACTTTTATGACCATTAAGTACCTTCTCACTCAGCTTAGCTCGCATATGATTGGCTGCTATTTTCACAACAAACATACAATGAAACAGTGTTCAGTTGTAATATGACTTCGGATTAGAATTCAAATAAGTATCTAGTTCAATAGATTATGTGATTAAAATAAGATCGTTATGTATAGATGACTAATGACGTATGCTGGCCATGACAATTATATTCGTTGTTAACTCGAAATGCTTAAAGTTTGATTATTTTTTTCTCTCTTTATTTTTCCCTTCCATTAACTAGATCTTCTGGACATGACGATATTCCAAGGCAGCATGAAAGAAATGGTAAAATAAAATTCATTCTCGCATCCTCCGCATTTCCTTTGTTCATAATAACCTACGACGTAGGAAAGGAATGAAATCGTAAATTGAGAAAGAGTTTCCATCTGAAAAATTGTCCGGCTTGTACTTTATTACAAGTTCACCTTCCTCTCTAATATCTATTAGTTGTGCTACTTCTTTTCATGTCTACATGTTTTGACGTTGCTTGATTAACTGCCTGCATATTCCCCACTGTATTTTCCTCTTTTCTCATTCCCTTACTCCCACCCCCTTTTTTTTCAAAAGTACTATAGCACTGGTTAAAAATGTGGGTTTAGAGTTATTTTCTTTGACATCCAAACGAAAGTCAAGGCAATAAAAAATAGTCCGCAAATATGTTTCCAACTGTAAATAATTTGCTCTTGGCAAAGGAAGCAGGTTTATCTGTTGGGATTATGCATTGGACTCAGTAAATAAGATATATTTTGTTGCATATGAAAGAGCAAAAAAATAAGGATAAATTACATAAGGAATCTTGATTCTTTTACACTTTTCATACCATTCCATTTCCTAGTACCGGTCTGGTTAAAAAGGGCAATTATTCTTAAAGCCTATTGAAGTAAAAACTTTAAACACAGCAGTAGTAAAATACAAGCAAAACAAAAATCTGTTGATTAGTATTTCTTCACTAAAATTAGACTTCATAAATGGGTCCATATTGTTGTTGATTCGAAATTGGGACGTCACTTATAGTTTAATTATTTTTTTTCTCTGTTTCTCTCTTTGAACAAGATAAAATCCACCTGATGATGATATTAAAACACATACGTTGGAAGGTAAATTCGTGTTCTTTCCTTTGCTCATAAAAACCTAAGCTGTAGAAACGAATAAATTAAAAAAATTAGAAAGAGTTTGCATTGAAAAAACTGCCCTCTTGCTTTATAACAAGTTTACCTCTCCAATTTAACTCCATCACCTGACCTTCTTCTTTTTACTTTTTCCTGTTTTAATTTTTGTTGACTAATTACCTCCAAGATATGTATATGTACTGTGTTTTACTTCTCCCCTCCTTCCTCCTACTTCCTCTGTCTTATTTTTCTTTTCTTGGCGTCCTACTCCTATTTCCAAGTTACCCCAATAACAGTCTGTAGCGCCTTCATAGTAAATTTTTACTAAGATAAAATCTATCAAATGGAACGAGGTGTTGTTCTAAGTTTGGGTACTATAATGTTTATTAATGATTTCTCTCCGCTCTCCTCTCTCTCTCTCTCTCTCTCTCTCTCTCTCTCTCTCTCTCTCTCTCTCTCTCTCTCTCTCTCTCTCTCTCTTTCTCTCTCTCTCTCTCTCTCTCTCTCCTCTCTCTTAACTCTGTCTCTCTCTGTCTCTCTCTCTTCTCTCTCTTAACTCTCTCTCTCTCTTAACTCTCTCTATCTGTTCTCTCTCTCTCTCTCTCTATCTATCTATCTATCTATCTATCTATCTCTCTCTCTCTCCCTGGGAGGAAATTTAAATTTCCCGGAAAACAAAATAGAAGTTGATTATCAGTCTCTCAGTATCAAGAATGACAAGTAGCCTAAACATAAACAGGATAGATATGATAGCCCAGCTTTCAGTTTTTTGCTGTTGTTGTTTTGTTTTTTGTTTTTTAGAGTGAAATAGTTATGTTTTCAAGAAACTGAAACTACTGAAAATTAAGAAGAGCGAATAGTTAATTGACTGAAATTATCTTATGTCCATTCATATTATTCCTAGTTTTTTTCTCCGTATATTGCAATTTTTCAAAAAGATCTTTAGGAAAATCTGCAAAGAATGAATGGAAAGTTGTATGATTGGAAAAACCAAATTGTTATGCGTATGACAATTATAGAGGAAAATATAAATATCTATTAACGCAGATATAAACATGTTTATGAAATTCTTTGAAAAAAAAAGGTTGTTGTGTAAAAAAAAAAAAGGTGAAACTATTTACATGTGTCCACAAACAAATGGTCAGATAATAAATATTATTTTGCTGGTGTTCAAATTTTAACTTTCAAATTTCAATAATCTTTAAATGAAAAAGATTGAAAGACTAAAAGTTTACAGCAATAATTTTTTTTTCTCTGCACAGACACTCCTTGCTTTTTATTTCTAAAGATTTTTTTTATTTATTCATATTTAAATAACAAAGTTATGACCTGAAGAATAAGGCATAAATAACCGAATAAAGTTATAGTTCTTGGAGACAGTTTCACTGATTATATAATTTACCTTTCTATCTCTGCTTTTAAAATGTTCTCTTTTTTATTCTTTTTTTTTCCAGACAAAAATAGGAACGGTCAGAAATGTTGAGCCTTTCATTCATCAGTCCATTGCACTGGAAATGAAATATGCAGGTGTTTGTCTTTTACTCTTTAAGGCTGTGGCATTTTAGAGAGTTTGTTCCCCAAAAAGTGTATATGTCAGAGTTGCATGATAATCATGATCGACAGAAAAAGCAAACTTTGACCATGAAGAGCAATTAAACTTTAGAAGTTTGCTCCAAATACCAGATTTCATCTCTGAAAAACTGATTAAACAATGTGGGTTGAATTATGTTTTTTTTAACAGCCAAGACAGTAAAAAAAAGTTTCACATATTTTTAGAAATTTTTTATAGCTTTCTCTTTGCAAAGAAAGCAGTTTCACCTGTTTGGACTATACGTTGAACTCAATAAAAATAAGATATATTTTGATGAATATGATGGAGCAAAATATCAAGGATAAAGTACAAAAGAAACTTGTAACTGTTACACTTTGTTCCTCATTTCACACTCTAGTGCTAGTGCCGGTCTGGTTAAAAAGGGCCATTATGTGTGAAGCTTATCGAAGTAAAAAAGAATAAACAAAACGAAGTAAATAAAAACAGAACGAAACTGTGTTGATTAGGGGTTCTTTATTAACTTCGAATGATATAAAGGGGTTCATATCATATTCGCTTTTAATGTTATATTTGCACATGACTCACTGATTGTTTTAATATTTTTCTCTCTTTCTCTCTTTACAGGATATATCGTCGACGTGATGAAGTTACCAGACGACAAAATTGAAAAGGTAAAATATGTTTTTTTTTATCCTCAGCATTTTCTTTGTTCTGAATAACCTAAGATGTAGAAAGGAGTGAATTCGAAAAATTAGAGAGAGTTTGCATCCCAAAAATCTTCCCGTCTTGTACTTTATTACAAGTTCACCTTTCCCTCTTATCTTCATCATCTGACCTACTTCTTCTTTTCTCTTCCTCCTTTAATTTCCGTTGACTAATTACGTCCAAAATGTATATCTCTACTGCCTTTTACTTCTCCCCTTCTCCCTCCTACCCCTCCCCCAGACCCCCTGCCTTTGTCTTCGTTTTTGGCGTCCCACTCCTATTTCCAAGTTACCCTAATAAAAGTCTGTGGCGACTCCTTTGTGAATTTTTATTAAGACAAAATCCATCAAATGGATAGAGGTGTTGCTCCAGTCTGGGCACTACACTATTTATTAACAATATTTTCCTCTCTTTCTCTTTCTTTCTCTCTCCCTCAGCCTCTCTCTCTCTCTCTCTCTCTCTCTCTCTCTCTCTCTCTCTCTCTCTCTCTCTCTCTCTCTCTCTCTCTCTCTCTCTCTCTCTCTCTCTCTCTCTCTCTCTCTCCAGTTTTCAAGTTTTTATTTTTGTTGCTATTGAAATAGTAATGTTTCAGAGAAACTGGAACTACTGAAAATTAGGTAGAGCAAATAGTTAATTGACTGACATTGTCTTATACCCATTCATTTTATTCTAGTTCTTTTCTTCGTAGATTGCAATTTTTCAGTAAGGTCTTTCGGAAAAAGCTGCAAAGATTGTAAAGAAATTTATGTATGAAAAAATTGTTATTCGTATGATATTTATAGAAAAAAAAAACAATAAATACTTATAAACACAGATATAAATATGTTCATATAATTCTTTGAAAATAAAAGTTGCAGAAAAAAAAAACAGAAACTATTTATATGCGCCCACGAAAAATAATAAGATTATAGATATTATTTTGTTGATGTTTTAATTCTTACTGAATGAAAAAAAGATTGAAAGACTGAAAGCTTACAGCAGTAATTTTTTTCTGCACAGACACTAATTCCTTTTATATCCAGATATTCTTGATTTTTTTTTTATTTAAAGAACAAAGTCTGAGGATGAAAGGGGTAATGACTTAAAGATTAAGAGAAAAAGAACCGCATAAAGTTATAGTTCTTGTTGACAGGTTTCACTGATAAAATTACTTACCTCTCTATGTATGCTTTTAAAATGTTATCATTTTTGTTCATTTTTTTTCCAGACAACAAGAACAACGATCAAAAATTTTGACGATGTTGATACTCTAATTGAGATGTCCATGGAAATGGTTGAAAATAAAGGGAAATGTGGAGGTTTTTGTCTTTTATTCTTTCAGGCTGTGGCATTTTAGAGAGTGTTTTCCACGGAAAGTGTATATGTCACAGTTGCCTGATAGTCACGACCCACAGAAAAAGCAAACTTTGACCACCAAGAGCAACTTAGCTTTAGAGGCTTGCTCGAAATACATGGTTTCATCTAAAAAAAACTGGTTAAGGAATCTGAGTTTCGATTTGTTTTCTTTAAAAGCTAACCAAAAGACCAGGTGTTTAAAAAAATGTCTGCAAATATTGTTCTTTCTGTTTACTTGCACTGGGTAAAGGAAGCAGGCTCACCTGTTGGGATTATGCATTGCACTCAGTAAATAAATAAGACATATATTTTTTGCATATTAATGCGCAAAATATTAAGGATAAAATGCAAAAGGAATCTTGATTCTGTTGCACTTTTCTCCTCATTTCAAATTCTACTGCTAGTACCGGTCTGGTTAAAAAGAGCCATTATGTTTTAAGCCTGTTGAAGTTAAAAAAATAAAAGCAAAAACATTTTAAATCTCTTTTGATTTGTGTTTCTTCACTGAAATTGGCCTTCATAAATCGGTCGATAATATATTTATTTTTTATTCGATATTTGGACGTGGCTTACAGTTTAATTATTTTTTCTCTCTTTCTCCCTTAGATGAAGATTTCTTCGAGTTGAAGATGTTGCTAGACAGAATGTGTGAAACGGTAAAATGTGTTCTTTTATCCTCTGCATTTACTTCACTCATAATAACCTAAGATAAAGAAAGGAATGGATTCGAAAAAGGAGAATGAGTTTGTATCTAAAAAACTGCCCTCTTCCATTTTATTAAAGTTCACCATTACCCTCTTATCTTCATCATCTGACCTACTTCTTCTTTTCTCTTCCTCCTTTAATTTCCGTTGACTAATTACGTCCAAAATGTATATCTCTACTGCCTTTTACTTCTCCCCTTCTCCCTCCTACCCCTCCCCCAGACCCCCTGCCTTTGTCTTCGTTTTTGGCGTCCCACTCCTATTTCCAAGTTACCCTAATAAAAGTCTGTGGCGACTCCTTTGTGAATTTTTATTAAGACAAAATCCATCAAATGGATAGAGGTGTTGCTCCAGTCTGGGCACTACACTATTTATTAACAATATTTTCCTCTCTTTCTCTTTCTTTCTCTCTCCCTCAGCCTCTCTCTCTCTCTCTCTCTCTCTCTCTCTCTCTCTCTCTCTCTCTCTCTCTCTCTCCCTCTCTCTCATTCCCTAGGAGAAGATCAAACTTTTTCGAAAACAAAAATTAATAGAAATTGATTATCAGATCGTTAGTATCATGAAAGATAATTACACCAGACATGAACATAGTTATGCTGGACCAGTTTTCATCTTTTTGTTGTTTTTGTTGTTGTTCATGAAATAGTAATGTTTCCTAAAAACTGAAACTACTGAAAATTAGGAAGAGCGATTACTTAATTGACTAACATTATCTTATGCCCATTCGTATCATTCCTAGCTCTTTTCTTCGTGCATTGCAATTGTTCAAAAAGACTTTTCGGAAAATCTGCAAAGAATGTGTGGAAAAACAAAATTGTCATACGTATGACAGTTACAGAGAAAAATAATAAAAACCTATTAACACAGATATAAGCATGTGTAACATATTTTGATTGGGGTGATCTGGTAAGCTATGTTTGTCTAGGGGTATGAAGATATACACAGCCAATCACACGACGTCCGTAGAAAATAAGTTTGAAGTCCGCAAGTTAAAATTGCAAACTGTTTAATCCCATACAAGAGTTTGACTCTATAATCACTGTAGGCTGACTCTTTAAACTCATTGTGTAACCACTGACGTTGACTGACTGAGTATAATTTCGACTATTATTAGTACAAAATCTCGTCGAATCATCCAAAAAAAGGAATTACATAAATCGTAAGAGAATACTCTTGGCACACGTCATAAGCAATGCGCTCTAAAATAGCAACCAATCAAAACAAAGGTAAACAAGGAGTGACGTGGACATTACTATGCTAGACCAAGAGTGGAGATTCCAGAAGAATCTAGGCCATACAAGTGCGGGCTGTGTTCAATAAACAAGACTAAGTTCTTAGGCTTGAAATACAAACATTATACAACTAAATAAAACAATGTACATAGATCTAGTCGATCCGTTACCTAAAATTACACACCTATGCAGGGTGAGGTAAGCAATAGCAATAGATCAAATTACATCATAATGCGTTACAGCATGTTTAAATAATTCTTTAAAAAAAAAAAAAGAAAGTAGCAGGGAAAAAAAACAAGAAACTATTTAGATGCATCCACAAAACATGATGAGATTATAGATGTTTCTTGCTGATGTTTTAATTCTTAATTTCAAATTGCAATAACCTTTAAATGAAAAAGATTGAAAGACTGAAAGCTTACAGCACTATTTTTTCTGCCCAGACACTCATTGCTTTCATATCTGATTCTTGATTTATTCTTATTTAAATAACAAAGTCTAGGTATGACAGGGGTATTGACCTAAAGCTTAAGCTATATAGAACTGCATAGTTATAGTTCTTGGTGACGGGTTTCACTGGTTAAATTACCTATCTTTGTATGCTTTTTGAATTTCTCTTATTTTCATTCTTGTTTTTTTTTCCAGACAACAAGAATAGCCATCAGAAATGCTGTCGATGTTGATCCTTTCATTAATCGATCCAAAATACTAGTTGAAGTAAAAAGGAGATATGCAGGTGTTTATCTTTTACTCTTTAAAGCTGTGGCATTTTAGAGAGTGTTCCACACGAAAAGTGTATACGTCAGAGGTGCATGATAGTCATGACCCACAGAAAAAGAAAACTATGACCATCAAGAGCAACTTAGCTTTAGAGGATTGCTTGAAATACAAAATTTCATCTTTAAAAAACTGGTTAAGGAATGTGAGTTTAAATTTGCTTTCTTCAACAGCCAATCAAAAGACCAGATATTAAAAAAATTGTCTGCAAATATTTTTCTTTCTGTTTACTTGCTCTTGGTAAAGGAAGCAGGTTCACCTGTTGGGATTATGCATTGTACTCAGTAAATAAATAAGATATATATTTTTTGCATATTAAGGCACAAAATGTTAAGTATAAAAAGCTTAAGAAATCTTGATTCTATTGCACTTTTTTCTTCATTTCAAATTCTACTGCTTGTACCGGTCTGGTTAATAAGAGCCATTATGTTTTAAGCCTATTGAAGTTTAAAAAAAAAAGTAAAAACATATTAAACCTATTTTGATTAGTGTTTCTTCATTGAAATTAGCCTTCATAAATAGGTTCATATTATATTTATTCTTTATTCGATATTTGGTCGTGGCTAATAGTTTGATTATTTATTCTCTCTTTCTCCCTTTGAACAAGATTTCGTCGAGGTGAAGATGTTGCTAGACAGAAAGTGTGACACGGTAAAATGTGTTCTGTTATCCTCTGCATTTCCTTTGCTCATAATAACCTAAGATAAAGAAAGGAGTGAATTCGAAAAATTAGAGAGAGTTTGCATCTCAAAAATCTTCCCGTCTTGTACTTTATTACAAGTTCACCTTTCCCTCTTATCTTCATCATCTGACCTACTTCTTCTTTTCTCTTCCTCCTTTAATTTCCGTTGACTAATTACGTCCAAAATGTATATCTCTACTGCCTTTTACTTCTCCCCTTCTCCCTCCTACCCCTCCCCCAGACCCCCTGCCTTTGTCTTCGTTTTTGGCGTCCCACTCCTATTTCCAAGTTACCCTAATAAAAGTCTGTGGCGACTCCTTTGTGAATTTTTATTAAGACAAAATCCATCAAATGGATAGAGGTGTTGCTCCAGTCTGGGCACTACACTATTTATTAACAATATTTTCCTCTCTTTCTCTTTCTTTCTCTCTCCCTCAGCCTCTCTCTCTCTCTCTCTCTCTCTCTCTCTCTCTCTCTCTCTCTCTCTCTCTCTCTCTCTCTCTCTCTCTCTCTCTCTCTCTCTCTCTCTCTCTCTCTCTCTCCAGTTTTCAAGTTTTTATTTTTGTTGCTATTGAAATAGTAATGTTTCAGAGAAACTGGAACTACTGAAAATTAGGTAGAGCAAATAGTTAATTGACTGACATTGTCTTATACCCATTCATTTTATTCTAGTTCTTTTCTTCGTAGATTGCAATTTTTCAGTAAGGTCTTTCGGAAAAAGCTGC
Source organism: Elysia crispata (assembly GCA_033675545.1). Lineage (NCBI taxonomy): Eukaryota > Metazoa > Mollusca > Gastropoda > Plakobranchidae > Elysia > Elysia crispata. The sequence continues at coordinate 398,498 of JAWDGP010005987.1, forward strand.
AAAGATTGTAAAGAAATTTATGTATGAAAAAAATTGTTATTCGTATGATATTTATAGAAAAAAAAAACAATAAATACTTATAAACACAGATATAAATATGTTCATATAATTCTTTGAAAATAAAAGTTGCAGAAAAAAAAAACAGAAACTATTTATATGCGCCCACGAAAAATAATAAGATTATAGATATTATTTTGTTGATGTTTTAATTCTTACTGAATGAAAAAGAGATTGAAAGACTGAAAGCTTACAGCAGTAATTTTTTTCTGCACAGACACTAATTCCTTTTATATCCAGATATTCTTGATTTTTTTTTTATTTAAAGAACAAAGTCTGAGGATGAAAGGGGTAATGACTTAAAGATTAAGAGAAAAAGAACCGCATAAAGTTATAGTTCTTGTTGACAGGTTTCACTGATAAAATTACTTACCTCTCTATGTATGCTTTTAAAATGTTATCATTTTTGTTCATTTTTTTTCCAGACAACAAGAACAACGATCAAAAATTTTGACGATGTTGATACTCTAATTGAGATGTCCATGGAAATGGTTGAAAATAAAGGGAAATGTGGAGGTTTTTGTCTTTTATTCTTTCAGGCTGTGGCATTTTAGAGAGTGTTTTCCACGGAAAGTGTATATGTCACAGTTGCCTGATAGTCACGACCCACAGAAAAAGCAAACTTTGACCACCAAGAGCAACTTAGCTTTAGAGGCTTGCTCGAAATACATGGTTTCATCTAAAAAAAACTGGTTAAGGAATCTGAGTTTCGATTTGTTTTCTTTAAAAGCTAACCAAAAGACCAGGTGTTTAAAAAAATGTCTGCAAATATTGTTCTTTCTGTTTACTTGCACTGGGTAAAGGAAGCAGGCTCACCTGTTGGGATTATGCATTGCACTCAGTAAATAAATAAGACATATATTTTTTGCATATTAATGCGCAAAATATTAAGGATAAAATGCAAAAGGAATCTTGATTCTGTTGCACTTTTCTCCTCATTTCAAATTCTACTGCTAGTACCGGTCTGGTTAAAAAGAGCCATTATGTTTTAAGCCTGTTGAAGTTAAAAAAATAAAAGCAAAAACATTTTAAATCTCTTTTGATTTGTGTTTCTTCACTGAAATTGGCCTTCATAAATCGGTCGATAATATATTTATTTTTTATTCGATATTTGGACGTGGCTTACAGTTTAATTATTTTTTCTCTCTTTCTCCCTTAGATGAAGATTTCTTCGAGTTGAAGATGTTGCTAGACAGAATGTGTGAAACGGTAAAATGTGTTCTTTTATCCTCTGCATTTACTTCACTCATAATAACCTAAGATAAAGAAAGGAATGGATTCGAAAAAGGAGAATGAGTTTGTATCTAAAAAACTGCCCTCTTCCATTTTATTAAAGTTCACCATTACCCTCTTATCTTCATCATCTGACCTACTTCTTCTTTTCTCTTCCTCCTTTAATTTCCGTTGACTAATTACGTCCAAAATGTATATCTCTACTGCCTTTTACTTCTCCCCTTCTCCCTCCTACCCCTCCCCCAGACCCCCTGCCTTTGTCTTCGTTTTTGGCGTCCCACTCCTATTTCCAAGTTACCCTAATAAAAGTCTGTGGCGACTCCTTTGTGAATTTTTATTAAGACAAAATCCATCAAATGGATAGAGGTGTTGCTCCAGTCTGGGCACTACACTATTTATTAACAATATTTTCCTCTCTTTCTCTCTCTCTCTCTCTCTCTCTCTCTCTCTCTCTCTCTCTCTCTCTCTCTCTCTCTCTCTCTCTCTCTCTCTCTCTCTCTCTCTCTCTCTCTCTCTCCCTCTCTCTCATTCCCTAGGAGAAGATCAAACTTTTTCGAAAACAAAAATTAATAGAAATTGATTATCAGATCGTTAGTATCATGAAAGATAATTACACCAGACATGAACATAGTTATGCTGGACCAGTTTTCATCTTTTTGTTGTTTTTGTTGTTGTTCATGAAATAGTAATGTTTCCTAAAAACTGAAACTACTGAAAATTAGGAAGAGCGATTACTTAATTGACTAACATTATCTTATGCCCATTCGTATCATTCCTAGCTCTTTTCTTCGTGCATTGCAATTGTTCAAAAAGACTTTTCGGAAAATCTGCAAAGAATGTGTGGAAAAACAAAATTGTCATACGTATGACAGTTATAGAGAAAAATAATAAAAACCTATTAACACAGATATAAGCATGTGTAACATATTTTGATTGGGGTGATCTGGTAAGCTATGTTTGTCTAGGGGTATGAAGATATACACAGCCAATCACACGACGTCCGTAGAAAATAAGTTTGAAGTCCGCAAGTTAAAATTGCAAACTGTTAAATCCCATACAAGAGTTTGACTCTATAATCACTGTAGGCTGACTCTTTAAACTCATTGTGTAACCACTGACGTTGACTGACTGAGTATAATTTCGACTATTATTAGTACAAAATCTCGTCGAATCATCCAAAAAAAGGAATTACATAAATCGTAAGAGAATACTCTTGGCACACGTCATAAGCAATGCGCTCTAAAATAGCAACCAATCAAAACAAAGGTAAACAAGGAGTGACGTGGACATTACTATGCTAGACCAAGAGTGGAGATTCCAGAAGAATCTAGGCCATACAAGTGCGGGCTGTGTTCAATAAACAAGACTAAGTTCTTAGGCTTGAAATACAAACATTATACAACTAAATAAAACAATGTACATAGATCTAGTCGATCCGTTACCTAAAATTACACACCTATGCAGGGTGAGGTAAGCAATAGCAATAGATCAAATTACATCATAATGCGTTACAGCATGTTTAAATAATTCTTTAAAAAAAAAAAAGAAAGTAGCAGGGAAAAAAAACAAGAAACTATTTAGATGCATCCACAAAACATGATGAGATTATAGATGTTTCTTGCTGATGTTTTAATTCTTAATTTCAAATTGCAATAACCTTTAAATGAAAAAGATTGAAAGACTGAAAGCTTACAGCACTATTTTTTCTGCTCAGACACTCATTGCTTTCATATCTGATTCTTGATTTATTCTTATTTAAATAACAAAGTCTAGGTATGACAGGGGTATTGACCTAAAGCTTAAGCTATATAGAACTGCATAGTTATAGTTCTTGGTGACGGGTTTCACTGGTTAAATTACCTATCTTTGTATGCTTTTTGAATTTCTCTTATTTTCATTCTTGTTTTTTTTTCCAGACAACAAGAATAGCCATCAGAAATGCTGTCGATGTTGATCCTTTCATTAATCGATCCAAAATACTAGTTGAAGTAAAAAGGAGATATGCAGGTGTTTATCTTTTACTCTTTAAAGCTGTGGCATTTTAGAGAGTGTTCCACACGAAAAGTGTATACGTCAGAGGTGCATGATAGTCATGACCCACAGAAAAAGAAAACTATGACCATCAAGAGCAACTTAGCTTTAGAGGATTGCTTGAAATACAAAATTTCATCTTTAAAAAACTGGTTAAGGAATGTGAGTTTAAATTTGCTTTCTTCAACAGCCAATCAAAAGACCAGATATTAAAAAAATTGTCTGCAAATATTTTTCTTTCTGTTTACTTGCTCTTGGTAAAGGAAGCAGGTTCACCTGTTGGGATTATGCATTGTACTCAGTAAATAAATAAGATATATATTTTTTGCATATTAAGGCACAAAATGTTAAGTATAAAAAGCTTAAGAAATCTTGATTCTATTGCACTTTTTTCTTCATTTCAAATTCTACTGCTTGTACCGGTCTGGTTAATAAGAGCCATTATGTTTTAAGCCTATTGAAGTTTAAAAAAAAAAGTAAAAACATATTAAACCTATTTTGATTAGTGTTTCTTCATTGAAATTAGCCTTCATAAATAGGTTCATATTATATTTATTCTTTATTCGATATTTGGTCGTGGCTAATAGTTTGATTATTTATTCTCTCTTTCTCCCTTTGAACAAGATTTCGTCGAGGTGAAGATGTTGCTAGACAGAAAGTGTGACACGGTAAAATGTGTTCTGTTATCCTCTGCATTTCCTTTGCTCATAATAACCTAAGATAAAGAAAGGAATGAATTCGAAAAATGAGAACGTTTGCATCGAAAAAAACTGCCCTCTTCCATTTTATTACAAGTTCAACTTTTTCCTCAAATATCCAACACCTGACCTGCTTCTTTTTATTTCTTCCTGCTTTGATTTCCGTTGACTAATTACCTCCAAGATATGTATCTGTACTGTGTTTTACTTCTACCCTCCTTTCTCCTAATCCCCCCGTCTTACTTTTCTCTTCTTGGCGTCCCACTCCTATTTCCAAGTTACCCCAATAAAGGTGTGTGACGACTCCATTGGGGATTTTCATTATGACAAAATCTATCAAGTGGATAAAGGTGTTGCTCTAGGTTTTGGCACTACAATGTTTATTAACAATTTCTTTCCTCCTCCTCCTCGTCTCTCTCTCTCTCTCTCTCTCTCTCTCTCTCTCTCTCTCTCTCTCTCTCTCTCTCTCTCTCTCTCTCTCTCTCTCTCTCTCTCTCTCTCTCTCTCTCTCTCTCTTTCTCTCTTCCCTTGGGAGGAAATCAAAATTTTCCAGAGGGCAAATAGAAGTTGACTATCGGTCTATCAGTATCAAGAACTATAATTACACTAGATATCAACAGCATAAATATGCTGGTCCAGGTTTCAACTTTTTGTTTTTGTTTTGGTTTTTTTAATAATTTCTTTTTTTTTTTTTCAAAAGTCGTTTTTCCAAGACACAGTAAAACTACTGAAAGTTAAGATGACTTGACTTACTTATCGCCGTTCCGCATCGTAGTCGTCAGACTGCAACGCCTCGGCTGCCTTTTGTATTCCTGTGCATAGTATCCTCCACTGATCCCTCTGTTCTGCGATCTTTTTCAGGTTTTCAATGTCTTTGAAGGTTTTAAGACCATAAGTATTACTTTCTAATCGGGACAAGTCGTTGTTCAAGACCACTGGCAAGGTAGTGATTGGTCTTCCCCTGTATTTGTCCCCTTGTGGGATAAAGAATCCTTCCATGGCTTTATTGGCTGGGATTTCTCTGTCGCGTCGCAGTATATGTCCGAACAAACGCCATCTGTTTTCCAAAACATACAGTGAAAGCGGGCGTTCATTGCATTGCTTGTAGAGAGCCTTGTTTGTTATCTTTACTGGGTATCTTATCCCAACAACCCGCTTCAGCTGTTTTCTGTGAAACGCATCCAATTTCTTTTCTTCAGCTTGTGTTAGTGCCCACGTAGAACAATTGTAAGTTAAGACAGATTTGACAAGTGTTCTATACAGCTTCAGTTTTGTTTTCTTCTTAAGTTTGTCGCCTCTTACCCACACGTTCTGTAATTTGGCTAGGGCTACGGTGGACAGTTGCTTTCTTCTCTGTACATCCTCTGTGTCTCCAATTAGGGTTCCGACTTTTTTAGTGTTTTTCCAGCTTTTTTCATTTCTGTCCAGTATTGTATATTCTGTTTTATCGACATTAACTTCAAGATTGTATCTTTTTAGAACCCTCTGTATCTGTGCTACGTCTATTCTCTCTCGTGCTATGAAGTCCACATCATCTGCATATGCTATTTCATTGGGAAGAGTCTTTTCGGATTCAGGAAGTATCGGTCTGACTTCTTTGAGAGCATTTTCAAGATATACCACAAACAGGATCGGGCTAAGGCTATCTCCTTGAGGTGTGCCTATATTACTTGTAAATTTCTTTTCCTCTTTTGTTCGTCCTATTCTTATATTTAGGCAGGTGTTGCTTAGAAGGAACCGCACTAATCTCAGCTCGTCTTCTTCGATGATGGTTTCGAGTATGTTAAGGAGGGTTGCTCTGTCTATTGTGTCGAAGGCTGCTGACATATCTATCCCAGTAATTGTTATGTTTATCTTTTCTTGTAGTGTCTTTGCGGCCAGCCATTTGTGTGTCCATGCCACGTCTGCTGTACTTCTATTTGGACGAAAACCACTTTGACTATGAGAGATGTATTTTTCTACATGTGGTCTTATTCTCTCAAGTACGATAGTTGAAAAAGTTTTTCGGATGGTGTTTAGCAGTGTTATTGGTCGCAGATTCTTAGGCGGACCTTTTGGTTTTCCTGGCTTTGGTAACGGTATGATTTCGCCCGCGTTGGTGTCAAGGATTTCTTATTAAGTTAAGATGAACGTATGATTAATTGATTGAGAGAACCTTATGTTCATTCATACGACATGTATTCATAGTTTCTCTTGGTATGTTGCAAATTTTCAAAAAAGATCTTTAGGAAAAGCTGCAAAGAATATGTGCATAGTTTGTTGATTGAAAAAACAAAAATGTTATAAATATAACAATAAGAGAGAAGAAAAATCAATATACATTAACAAAGACAAAAACATATCAGTCTATACATAATGGGGCTAGGCATAATTTGGCATAATGTTGTAAATTGTCCTAAAGATTGAAGTGTTAGTATTATTTTTCAACAAAATAGTGAGAACGGAGGGGGGGAGGGGGGGGGTAAAGGCAAAAAATAATGTGATTATTATTTTCTGAAAGGAAAATACTTCCTGTAGGCACAGCTTGATAGAGATAGCAGGACGCACGCATATTGTGTAGGCGGCGGCAGATTTAAAACGATATCGAATGGAATATATCTACATGTTATAGTGTAAGATCTAAGTAAAGAATTTAAAAAGGTTGCTTGGACATAGGTCTTAGATCTAGGGCAGCTAGACACATATAAAAACGATAATATCTAGATCTAGATGGCTCTATATTTTACTTTAAGGTTTAGACTTTTAAAAGCACATGTATTTGAGCTCTAGATTTATATTTTGTGTTTAGAATAAGAACTATGGAGATATCTAATTTCTAGGTAAAGATAGTTGGAGGCATATATATATATATATATATATATATATATATATATATATATATATATGTATCATGCTCGTAAAGGAATATATCAAGACCATTCATAAAGCCTATTTAATACACACACGCACCCCAGCCCCGGCGAATTGATACGAGCGTCCTGTAATTTGAGCTGGTTTTTCGACTTGTTTGTATAATTCTTTGGAAAAAAAATGAAGGAAAAAAAACAAAACAAGGACCTATTTAGATGCGTGCACAAAATATGAGTAATTAAAGATTACTATTTGGCTCACATCATAATTTCTACTTTCAAATCCCAATAATCTTTAAATGAAAACGATTGAAAGACTGAAATCTTACGGCAATGGATTTTTTTATTCTGCACAGACACTCATTGCTTTTTCATTTTTAGAGTTTTGCTTTATTTCAATTTTAATAACAAAATATGGGGATGAAAGAGTGCGTAACCTGATAATTGATATATATATATATATATATATATATATATATATATATATATATATATATATATATATATATATATATAATATAGAATCGTACATAGTTATAGTTCTAGGTGGCGGGTTTCACAGATTGAATTACATGCACTTACATCTTTGTGTGTGTTTTTAAAACTCTCTTTCTTTTTTTTCCAGGCAGCAGTACTTGCGACCAAAGATGCCCCTTCTGATGCATTCCAAATTCTGAATGAAATAAAAGAGTTATACCGACGTCTTCTTGGCATTCTCTATGACATTTAAGAGACATTTCCGACAATGATGTCGTTGTATAAACTGACGTGTATCTCAGTTGCACAATGGTCATGACCCATCGAAAAAGCAGTTTTGAACACGAAAAGTGACTTACCTTTAGAGGATTGCTCGAAATGCAAGATGACATTTTTGACAAACTGGTCAAAAGAATGTGGGTTTAGATTTGTTTTCTTTAACAGCCAAGAGAAAGACAAGGAAGTTTTTTAAAAAGTTTGCAAATATTTTCCAAACTGTTATTAACTTGCTCTTAGTAGAGGAGCTGGTTCACCTCTTGGGATTACGCTTTGAACTCAGTAAAAATAAGATATATTTTGTTCGACCTTACTTCTGTGGCTGGAGAGAACATACATGCCTGCCTCAGAAGAAAATCTCAAATTTTGCCGTGTTCATTGAAATGAAAATGAGGTAATGAAAGTTTACGTAAATTATGTTTTTCGAATTTGACACAAATTTTAAAAAGATTTTATTTGCTAATATCAACGGATATAGGCACATAGAGAATGGTTTTGTCGCACATTCTTTTCTTGGAATTAACCTCTATGTAAGCAAACAAAAAAAAAAAATCTTGACAGAAAAAGAAGATAGCACGTCAAATTTTGTTTCGGCCTAACGCCTACAAGTTAAGTAGGTCTATGTCTTTGAATATCTTTAATCTATGGAATGTATTTATCGTTGACTTTTTATATATATTGATAAATAACATATTTCAGAGTAATTAGTCATGTATTGTTTATAATTATTTTGATTTGTACACAGGTCACAACGAAAATGATTGCTCTAAATAATGTGAAAACATAACTGTAAAAAGATATTCATCAACCTATATGGGATATTTGCTCATTTTGTACTTTCCTAAGTTATTTATATAATCTTTATTTAGGTTCATTTTAAAAAACCTGACTGATGACCTCTATCGCCATCTTTATTATTTCTGAGGATATTTGCTCATTTTGTACTTTCCTAAGTTATTTATATAATCTTTATTTAGGTTCATTTTAAAAAACCTGACTGATGACCTCTATCGCCATCTTTATTATTTCTGACTCATTCTCAGCACCCCTACTTACCTATACTCATCGCCAGGGTGACGGTGAAGAGCAATACCTAGTGGGCTACTTAAAATTAAATCTTGTTTCAAAATTAAAAAATAAACTCACTGAGTTGAACTAATCGATGTTGAACCTTACAAAAATTTCCTAGAATATTAGCATAATGTTTTTTTTTCGTTGAAAGAGAATCCACTTTTGAAGTTCTTTGTTGAAATTTATTGTGAAATGCGAATGCGGAAGTGCTAAGCCCTTCTACTAGAATACAGAATCCCTTCTTTTGGTCGTGGCTACCTAATTACGGCTTCTTAGATCACGTCGGTTCAGTGGATTTATATTCTCCTAATAAAGATGTGCACGAAATGCACTGCTCATTTATTCCCACACGATAAGAGGCGTTTAAAAGGATCTAAAATAGTTCTGGTTTTATAACATTTGGTAATTATTGAGGTGCAAAAAAGTAAACGAAATCTTAACTTTCATGATAAAAGTGGCCTGCTGATTTATTTAAAGAAAAAAAAAGATGGCTGTAATTATATTTTAGATTTTTTATTACGGGAATATTAGAATATACTCCAAATTGTATTCTAAGTTGTCGGATATGACAACACAGAATGTTTATAATCGCGAAATGTTTGTTTGTTTGTTTTAGTTTTTTTTATTGTTTTTTTTTTTTTTTGTTTGTTTGTTTTTTGTTTTCTTTTGTTGTTGTTGTTTTTGTTTTTTTTTTTTGTTTTTTTTTTTTTTTGTTTTTTTTTTTTTTGTTCTTTCTTGTTTTTTTTTCTGTTCTTGGGAGGTGGAGGGGTTGACATATTGAGGGGAGGTTTAAGTTGAATTTGATTCCTAAACTTCGTTTTTCTTTGTTTTTAAATTGTATTATTAAGTATTTAATGATTTGAAAGAAACATATTGTTCTCAATTTATACCGCTTGTCAAGAAGAAGAGAAAGGTTTGCTTACTTTGTGGACCTTTTGTTTTATTTCCTATGATTTTATTTTTTCATTTGGCAGAATTCACAATTTGTTACCCCTTGCCAAAAAGTGTCAAAAGTGAATTTTTTGTTTTGTTTTGGTTTGGTTTTTTTTTTTGTTATTATTAAATTTCGAGTCAATAAAAGGTAAGTTTTTTCTTTTGAAACCACACAACCAATTTTTTTTTTTTTTGTTTCTTATATAACTGAGAGTGTGTAAAAGCAAAATGAAACAGCAATGGTCAACGTTCTTAATCTAGGATCCCTAAAAAATGGAGGGTTCTGAGCAATTGCGAAAGAAACACGACTTTTTTATTTTAAAATTACACAACTTTTATTTTAAAAAATTAAGGGATCGAGCTAAATTTGGTATCAAATTTCTCAGAATCAAAAGGCCTTGAAATAATTTGTCTAAAAATTACAGTATCAAATTTTAGTAACTACTGCCGAAAATACATGAGTAAATTAAGAGGTTAAGGGAAAAAAGCATTATAGATAATGTTAAAATTTTAAACACTTCTCCATAGATCGAAAGCTTAGATGGTGGAGAGATAAGTGATCCTGTTTGGTTTTGTTCCCACTTAATGTAATCTTATTTTTTTTGTTTTCATTTATCGATGTAATAGTTTTATCTCCAACAAGACAATTTGATGTACCGCTCAACATTTTTTTTTCTGTTCCTCTCTTCTCTCTACGACCCCGATCTCTGCTGCAATTATTTAAAAAATGCCCTTGATTTTACGGCTACTTTACCATTTCTTAATCACTTTTTACATCATTTTCATTCTAGCACCATTTTGAAGCACTGAAGATATAGTTACATTCCGTACGATATTTACTTCAATTCTCTAATAAAGCTGTACCAAATAGTAGGCAAATGTTGAATTAAAGTTTGATCAAATAACCGACAGGATTTTAATGTCTTTCAAAACACGGTACGAGGTATTTGGTTTCCCAAATGGATTTCTAAAGGCTAAGACTAAGAACAAATAATCTGGAATTAGAAAAATAAGACGATTATCTTCATGATTGATTTCGAAATAAGACTCATGAAAAGTTTCCACATATTTGAAAGATAGTACTGGAACAAGGATCTATTTCAATAAATTCTAACATCAGACGCTTTTCTTATATGCTATATCGATTTCAAATATGAAGGCCAGAAAAGATTTTCGTACCTTTTATTTTTAACCTATCACTCTGAAAGAAGCTCCTGGTTAATTGTTTTTAGACCTTCTGTTCCAAAAGTGTGCAATGATTCCAATGGAAACCTCTCGAAATGGCTTAGTATTTTTCGCCTCCCGGAAAGAATATTATGGCATGTCCAAAAGGGTAGTTTTCAGAAAATTAAGAAAAATCTTGAACTCTTTTTTTTTTTAATCTTTAAACCACTTCTCTTCAATTTCAAATATGCTACTGTTCTCAAGCACAAAACACGTTTTATGAAAAAAAAATTGGAATAGACCTATTAATTTTAATGAAATTTCCAAGTATTTTCAAATCGACCATAAAAGTGTTAACAATACTATGGTAACTCGACTAACAATACTTTTGGCGATTAAAAAACGAATTTAAAACTGTTGGATCTTTACTAAAAATAATATCATTGTGGCTTATCCGGAGAAGTAGTACTGCAGAGATGATTTATAATTATAGTAATTTAAAAAAAAAAGGCCAGAATGTGTAAAGTTTGACCTTTCTATGTAGTTAAACCTGTATGCATGTAGTTTACTATCAATTTGATCTTAAAAGTGGACAAACAACGTGTAGGCCACCAAATCATCAATATATAATTATTTTTATTTTGTCTACATTTTGTGTTGCATTTCACTTTAAGTGTTTCTTTGTCAAACTAATTTGGTTATGGTAAAACAAGT
>JAWDGP010005987.1:412500-457937 GCA_033675545.1 Elysia crispata
ATCCTGTATCAAACACCACTACAAGCTGCAATCCACATGATGCGAGGAAGTCTGTTGGCACTGGTCATGCTATGTATTTATCAGGACACTGTATTGAGGGTGGAGCAGCATGTGGGAAACTCGCCGCTGTCTACTTCTTTTATTTGCTCTCCGGTCACACACGCGAAGGAAGCAGGTTCTCTACGTCAGTAAGTTAAAGGACTCATCTCGTAACATTGTGCCGATAGACGGCCCTGGATTGCTATTTGTTCCTCACACACCAAAGATTCTCGATCTCCTTCGAAAGACGCAGGAACGATGAAGCGAAGGTGCGAACGGGCAGCCCTCCGGAGCGAAACCGATGAGCCAAACCCTAGGCCAGGAGATGCGCTCGCACAAGACGAGCGCTATCTCCGAAAGGCCCCGGGCCCTCGCCGACTAGCACCAAGGGTACACCTCGCGCCAACGCAAACTGCAAGAGTTTTCTTGTAGAGGACAGACGAATAATGCACCAGGGCATTATTAGACGCGCAAAGGGCAGTTCAACTAGCCCGGACGTCAGATCGCATAGAGAAAGCGGCCGGCTTCTCTCCCGAGAAGGGACGGAGAGAAGCAGGCCCTCGAAAGTGGGATTCTACCTCTGATCTCCTCGCAATAAATCAAAGAGGGATAAACTGTCATTTTTTCATTGGTTGATATTTTAAGAAAAGATATAAAGTCTACCGAGTATATGAGATGGGGAGATTAGAAGATAATGACGTTTCAAATAGGCTCACACATGAACCACTAGCTTAAATGGCGCCGCAACACCCAGCTCGGAGCCTTCATACTTACGCATAATGGCATCGCAGAGGCCAGGTTATCGTCACGGCAAAACTAAATAATAATTATGGGTGCGCAGGAGCAGAGTTAATCCCGAGAATTGCACAAAAGTGATGATACCGGTAATAGTTATTACAGGTTTCCCATGAATATGCTGTTTTCCCCTTTTAAAATTTAAATGTAAACGATCTTGTAAAATGTGTGTGAGAGCTAAAATCATAAAAATCAAGATGTTTTGTTAGTACCAGCTTTCTTTTCTTTTCGTGGTCTATTTCGGCACAATAATGTTTTTAAAATGGGAGGTGGGGGTTCCAACTAGTTAATATGCTGGCTCTTGTCTAGGATGGTGCGCAGGGACAGAGTACAACGCAAAATTAATCAATACGATTGGAGAAAACGATGAAAAAGCGCATGACAAAAAAAAAAGCTATATGTGCAATACGATATTCTTTCTGTGAAGAATCATGACGTGTATGAAAATGAAAGTGGCGAATTGCTAAATGACACCAAGGCGAAGTTTGTCTTCGAAGTCTTTTGTGCGGAGTTTCAGGAGAGCATCTATTGCTTGGCAACAAAAATAAAACTAATCCGCTTGAACATTTATCTATGTAACTGAAAAAATATTTAGGTTTGTTTTGTTTTTACAACACATTGTTTACGTATTTATATTTTTATGATGATTTTTGCTTAAAAGTGAATTGGATATTTGCAAATATTTTTTTTTTAGAAAAACCGGGGATCTACTTTTTTAGCGCATAAAGAAATGTTGTTTGTTCTGTAAACAACATAGAACAATAATAACTCTAGGCCCTATCTTCAAGTCTAGATTTAAATCTATCTAGATTTAGATAATATTTGTTTCGGTCTAAATCCTAGACAATCTGTATAATTGTGAAGAAGACAGATTTGGTTTGTCCAATTTTGATATCTTTATATCAAGATTCTGTAATCTAGATCTTGCAAAATATTTATAAAGTCTACATCCCCCCCGTTGAATCTTATTACATTTATCGTTTTATGGTTAACTGATTGTGAGATATTTGTTTGAAAATGTCTCGAGCTGCTGGCACTTTGGTAACCACGAACAATGCAACATATATCCCTCCAAGATTTATGCCTGGGTAAGTAGCTAATATCTGTCTAGATATATAGGCCTAGTTCAATGCCAAGATCATGTTATGGTAAATCATTAAACGTAAGAAATTTAGGCCTCTTTCTTTGTTTCGGATCTAACAAGATCTAGATCTAGATTGCTAGAGATCTATTTCTAGTCTTTCACAGCTGACTTAACATCTTTTCACCAACAGGCAGCAAAACTTAAGCACCAATTGCTATTCACTTCTCAGTGTTTTACAGTATTGCTCGCTGTTAGGAATTGATAAGTAAAGTTACAAATTTAAAAGCACTACCTATAAGCTATTGATGGGTATGATACTTATGTTACAAAATTGGCTTGTTGTGAGCTTGTTATAATTTTCCTAGGCTTATATGCTAATCAGCCAATGACAATGCCTTCGGTTGTTTTTGAATGGCGGGACTGCGTTGCCTTGCACAGATGCACTTAACTAGTACCACCAGTCAGACTTGGTTGGAGTATTTTTAGACCTATATCTTTCTACTCTCTAACTTCAAGGCCACCATCTGTCCTCTCAAGTCTCATTCTTCTGCTACTCCTACTTCTATTCTCAATATTCCATGGCCACTTCTGGGGCCAGATTATATTAGATTAAGAATCTATATTGACAGGGATAGCATTTTCCCAGCTTAGTTTGAGCTAGTTATAATAGATCTAGGTCTAGATGTTTTTTTTTTCAATTTTTCATCTCAATTGAAAGGTGGGGGAATTTTTCGTTTTTATTTTGGGTTATTGTTATGAGTATGAATTAAAGTTTGTATATAGAGTTAAATAGACACCTATGTCTAGATAAACTGATACTACTAGCACTAGGCAGTGAGTGGGCTATGGTCCACCTCAAGAAGCAGGTTCATCTTCTGGGAGAGTTTTAATTCAGGATGATCCAAAGTCGGCTGTGGTTTGACAGATCATGTTCGTAGAATCCCTGGCAGGGTTCCTTGTTTCTGTAAAACCTGATGATTATATGAAGCTAGAATTGGAGAAAGGTGTAGGAAGGTTGATGAGGGGGCAAGAGAAATTTTCAAAGGTGGTTTCGCCTTATTTTTTGGAGTTGTTAACTGAGCTAGAGTAAATTTTAGCTTTAGTGCCCAGTTTTTGGGTACATGGAGTGGACACAATTTTAAATTGGAAGTGCTTATATGGGCTAGCCTCTTTAAGAGATACCTCCCAAGCCTATGCCTTAGATAGGCTACTGGTAGCCTATATAGAGTAACCCATCTCTGTTTTCCTTAAGTAGGCTACCCTTTGGCTGGCCGACTGGACAGTGTCCAGCTGGGCAGATTGAGTACTAATTTGAATTAAATCAATTCCATTCTTGGACTACAAATATGTCACCATATACCATATATTGTAGGTGGAAAAATACATTGACATTTGATAAAGGTCGCTCAAAAACAGTCAGAGAATCTTGTTTGATTACATAATAAAATAATGATCAAAACAGAGTAAATAGATTTAGAACTTTATCTAATCTAGATTCTCTGATTCCAGTCAGGAAGTCAACTTTGCTTTGTTTCAGTTTTAATTCATTCACCCATCACCCTTCCCACCATTTCGTCATCGTCAGTCACTTCATTCAAGTTCATTGTCTTTCTGCCTCTGTATCTCTTTCTCTTTATATCTCTATATCCGTCTGTCTCTCTATCTGTCTGCCTCTCTCTGTCTCTGTCTCTCTCTCTCTCTCTGTCTCTGTCTCTCTCTCTCTCTCTCTCTCTCTCTCTCTCTCTCTCTCTCTCTCTCTCTCTCTCTCTCTCTCTATCTATCTCTTTCTCTCTTTCACTCACTCTCTCTGTCTATCTATCTATCTGTCTGTTTGTCTGTCTGAGATCCAAAGATGTTCTCTATGCAAATGGAAGTTTACAAAATATTATTAAGTGGGAAGCTTCCCAAAGCTGCAATATTCCTCAGTTCCGCATTTTCCCTTTTTCAATATTTTTTTACGAATTTTGTCAAGATTTGCCAATTTTGTGGAATTTGTCAAAATTTACCAATGGCCCCATTCTTTGAAGTCGCAAAGAATGCAGATGACTGCACAATGTCGATTTATCAGGTGTGCACCGTATTCAAAATACTGGTAGCCTTTATACAGTAACCCCCCCTGTTTTACTTAAATAAGTTACTGGTACTGGTAGCCTATATAAGGTAACCCCCCTTGTTTTACTTAAATAGGCTACTGGTAGCCTTTATAAGGTCGGCCTTTTAAATTTGCTCCAGATAAACTTATTCTCACTTAAATAGTAAGCCTAACTAATAGACCTATATTATGGGTTAGGAAGTACAATTATTTTATGGAGTTTTATTTGCTATGGGTTAGATTCTAGAGTTGTGTTTAGATACAGGTATTTAATATGCTAGGCCGCCGCATTGCGCGAAAAAGTTCAATAAAAAAATTTTACCCAGCTGGCATCAGTGAATTTATGAGGCCCAAGTGAAATAGTGAATTTCAGTTTTTTTCATCTAAAGAGGAGTGTCCCGATGAGGATAACGGGCTAGGGCGTACTAAAAATGGTGGAAAGTGTAGACCTAAATTAGGTTGTAACCTTGTGCCAAAATAGATTGGATTTCATCTTAGATTCCAAAGTAATGATTCCTAGGAAGGAGCAACTTTGCTATTAACAGTGACACTGGAGGATAAGTCTAAGTATTTCACATGTGGCCAATATGCACAGGTGTCACAGGGGAGAAATAATCTGATTGCTTTGAGGAAGTATTTAGTACGACACAATTTGTCAGTCTCCTGGATTTTTCCAGAGAACCACTCAACTCCTTTGTATTCCTAAGGCAATGGGATGTGTTTCTAGCTTATGCAGCTTTCTAGGTGTAGAGGGCACTAAAGGAATCGGCTCCCTTGCCCTTGAGTTGTTAGGAGACTCGCCTGGTCGAGTCTTCTGCTACCGCTAATCTACCCAGTGCTGTTTATGCATGGGTTCACTGGGGGAAACGCTTTGCATTGCAGAGGTTTGGGTGAGATATGTCTTGTTGGTCAACCCAAATATTACCCTCAAGGCATCAGATGGGGAGGAAACTGGAAGAGTATTATAGTCAGACACTAGGATGGAGAAGGGGTTGGGCGTGAGGGACATAGAGGGCGTACTAATGATAGCTTCCTTGTGCAGGAGGGATATTGTGAGATATGGAGTATTCTATAAGCACAATATTGGCCTCTTTTATCACGAGGGGGTTTATGCCAGGGAAGATGTGCATTGGGGTGTAATTGACTTGTAGGAGTAGTTAGGTTTATCTAGACCAGCTACTAATCCGTCAATTATAAAAAAAATTAAAATCTAGCCACAGATGCAGTTCACTACTGTCTGAAGCCAGTCTTGGAGTATTATTTTCTGCTTTGGAAAGAATATATCCATCTACACTAGTCTTACTCCTGGGCCGCATCTTTTGTTTTAAGAATAGATTTAGAGTCTCATTTGTCTGCTACTGCAACTGCTATTCTCTTAATTGCCCATATGCCAGTGGATGAAGGAAAATATTAGATTATTACTTTCCAAAAGCAATCACAACTATGACAACATTAGCTGTCATTGGCATCGGTCAAACCAACAAGTACGAAATCATAATTCAAAAGTGTTTCACTACTTATTGAACCGTTCCCACAATGTTTATACAAGCCTTGATTTGATGTGTTTTAGCTACATAAACTAGGAGCAGAGTTTCTAACTGCATATGAGGTTGGAAGGTAAGTCTTATAAAACTATTTTGGTTCGTGATTCAGTGAGAGCGCTGCACCGTACACACACATACACACATACAGAGCTAACGAACACGATAGAGCCTGTATGAAGTTTTTTACAAGGAGTTATTCACAGCCAGGTAACAGAAACACAGAAAGGGGTTCTGTGAGGGCCCAAGCTCAACTTGCATTGCAAAACAAGTATATTATCAAAATTGCAATTTTATAGTTTATATTTACGTGTTTATTTGATATCAACTGCTTAAATGGCTTGCCTAAATAATGTGTAACATACTATTCCAAATTTTAGGAACTCTGATGAAGGCTAGAAAACATTCACAAAAGACGGCCAACGTAGTCGATGCATTTAAAAGCTTTGGGTTTATAAACATATGAAGATTTAAGTTACTGCCTGTGTGAGTGGAACATTTGAAAGTCTAGCTTAACTTTTTTTTATATAAATGTCTATTTTGATTTTCAGTCTTGCATCATTTTAATAAAATTAAAAACATGAAAAATGTTGTACTAAGAAAAGATTTAGGGTTCAGTTTTAGGGGATTATCAATTTCATCCATATCAAACTCTTTTCTATGAATGGACGGTTTCTGTACACCTTTTTGCAATCTTACTTTTGATTTTTTTTCCTTTGGAAGGTATACATATTGTTCTTAAATTGAGCATTATGCATGCAAGATTGTTTGCATTCATTAATATTTACTGATTTTTTATTTTTCCTTTCAATCAGATATCGAGGGTACTGTCCAACAATAAAGTATGACTATGGTGAGACGTATGGAAATCATACCGCTAAATATTTTCAGGACTACAGATCCTCAGTCTTGAACAGCTCTGCTGACCCCTACTGCAAAGGTGGTCAGTTTCCCACTGTTTACTCACATAACCCTGACCTGGTTATTAGCAACAGAACTCGCACACGTGACCGCTGGCTTCAGGTCCCTCGGTACAGGCTTTCTAATGTTGATCATGATCGAAAAGAAGAATTGTATCAGTTTGACAAGGTATGCATCTCTTCTTAGAAATATTGAGTTACTTCATTTTATTCTGCAAGTTTCTATTACAATGTTTCTTCAAACAACATTGCAAAATTTTATCTTTTTATCTCAAGATTATTTTAAATCATATTTGATTTTGAAAAATATTTTTTCTCTCTCAATACATTATCAATAAGAATCATCATGCGCCAAATACATCGAATTAAATAATATGATCTCTCTCTCTCTCTCTCTCTCTCTCTCTCTCTCTCTCTCTCTCTCTCTCTCTCTCTCTCTCTCTCTCTCTCTCTCTCTCTCTCTCTCTCTCTCTCTCTCTCTCTCTCTCTCTCTCTCTCTCTCTCTCTCTCTCTCTCTCTCTCTCTCTCTCTCTCTCTCTCTGTGTGTCCCACTTCCCCTCTCTATAGCACTTGCTTATGATAAAATATCTTTAAAAAAATGTATCATTTTCTCATAGAGAATCAGGGTACTTGTGATTAATTAATTAAACTAGACTACATCTGTAGTTGAATTTTTTTTTAATCAGAGAATCACTTTTTTTGTGTGGTTTGACTTTGTATTATCTTGAGAGTTTGGGACTGAGGAGTTTCATGTTATTTTACAGAAATTCTGTTGTTTTCTCATTTTCAAAGGAAACAAAATGACAGGAGCTGGAAACTTAATTTGTTTCCATTTTTTTTTAAACTAATCACCATTTCTTGAATGTATTATGAGACAGGCATTTTCGGGATTGTGATAAGTGTAAAAAAAAAAAGTAAAAAGTTCCCATCAGATAATAGACCCCTTACTCAAAGTAGCAACACTGGTGACTTACTTTGTATTATTGGGCTTAGCACAATAAAAATTCAAAAGCATTCCAATTTTTTACATTTTTTTTTTAATTTAGTCATTGTACTGGAAATTATGTAAACAATAAAAGAAACACTTTTACAATTAAACCAAAAGTGTTAAAACAAAAATACATTGTGAAAGTTTCACGGAAACCAAGCATGTGTTTGAAATATCACCAAAATAATTATTTTTCCTGTCTATGTTACCTTGCTAAAATCACAATATCCGAGAAACAAAATTACACTTTTAATCAGAAGTGCACATACTTTGGTTTTACATTTATTTCACTTCAAAGACTTTAATCTGATGATTAGCTTATCTTATGTTAACATTTTTGCATGTTTCTTCCAGCTATCTCAAGCTCACCATGAGCACTACACTGACAAATCAGGCACTGTAAAAAGTGTGGACTTTTACAGTATTCCTGTTTCAGCTGTTGAGCAGTTTAAAAGAAATGTTCCTTTGTAAGTCAAACATGAAAACTTGGAAAGTGGATAAGCTGTTTTCTTACATTATTCGTTATTTCAAATTTTTTCATTCTTGTTTATCGATTTTGCTGTGATGTTTCTTGCTTGTTTCTTGATGTGTTTGTTGATAAACAAAGTTCAATTTTTTTTTGTGAAATTCAATTTCTCTATTGAACTTTTTTGGGGGGATGGATTTCATGTTTCAGTCGCACTATAAAAATATTACAGTTTGTTTATAAACAAATTTTATCAAGTCTGATCCATTTTCCCATTGCAATAGAATGCAATTCACATCATAATATGCAATCACACCTGATAATTTGAGATTCCAATGATGACGACATTCACGACATTCAAGCTTAATTCAGACCAATTTGAATAATTACAATATGGTAATTAATTGGGTGAGGACAAGCCCGGCACATATTTTCTTTGCTCAAACATTATAGCAATAGCACAAATAGTTAGTACAACTCAAATTTTATATACTTTCTGTGTCAGTTTGGTGAAACTCAGAGCTTATGTTCCATCGCCCCAGTGATCACCATTCTATCTATACCTGTCTACTTAGCCTCTCAATCAATTCCTGTCAACCTTGCCATTAGATACTATGGCATTTAAAAAAATGCTTACTCTCTTGTTTCTATTGGCTGAGTTTATACTGAAAGACGAAATGAAACAATGCACATTATGTTGAAATGCCTGCCACTGGCCAGTTGATGAGTTAGCAATAGTCTATAGCAATAATAGGTGTAATAGGTGAACACAAGGCTAATGTGACATCTCTTTTGTCTCCTCTCCTCTTGCCCTTTTTTTAAAAAATACAGACACACATGTAGTTACAAATAAGAACAAAGTTGGTTTCAGAAAAACACCAAGCATAACAAGTTGGATATAATTTGATTTGTTGAAATATTAACAGTGATTTGAGTGGCATAGGCCTATTGATTTTGCAAAAAACAATGTGGTTACAATAATAATTATTATATCTATTATAATGGGAGCAATATAAGGAAATATGTAGTATCTGCAAAAAAGGAGTGTATACTGTTGTTATTTTTTTCTTAATCAGCCTCTATTTATAAAACATAGTTAAATAAGGTTCAATGTAACAAACATCTAGTATTTGTCTACAAATTGTATATTTGTCATTGTGAACTTTTTGACCAAGTTTCCTCTTAAGTAACGCTTTTGTTGGAAATTTTCTTTTCTTGACTCGTTATTGCAATTGATGAAAGAAATAAGTTAATGGAATTGTTTTGGGGTTTTTTTTAACAGAAAATTTTTAAAAAAATAGAATGTTATGAGCATATTTCATGTTGTTTTTTCAATTAAATTCAACTTAAGTTGCTGGAAAAGTCTTAGAATTTAAATATACCATAAAGGACAATGATTATACTCAATGTTATTTTTTTGTCATGAATGTCTGTTTGCAGTGTCTTTTGAATACACATACCACATACTCACATAAGCATGTATGAAGTTTGAAATTATCCCAAGTTGCTGAGTAATTTTTAAATTCTTGATTATTACTTTTTGTTTATCTATGACATGTATCCATTAAAGATTATTTTGGTTTTGGAATGAACATAAACCACTGTAAAAAAAAAAAAAAGAAAGAAAAATTGGTACCAGTATACAATCTATTTGATTCATAATCAATATCATGCAACTCTTGCTTTTAGCGCTTTTTAATTAATTGAAAAATATTTTCATTAAATGAGATTCTGACAGCACCTTGTAAGCTTCTACTTTTTCGGCCCCAACAATAAATTGCAACCACAAATGCACTTGTGTAAACTTTTATTCTGAACTTTAATTGCTGTGCCCTTTGTTTCAAGTTATTTGAAGTGATTTGTGCTAATGAGTTGAGCTTCCTTGCCTAACAAGCATTGAACTCCATAGTGCACCATCTTAAATTATGAGCTTGCTGATCATTAAGAGTTAAAGGTGAGTTTTCTTTTCTAAATCACACATCGCTTTTCATTCAATTCATGTATACTTGTTCAAAACATTAAACGATAATGTTATTTTTAGACTCCTTGGCTAATTCTTATATCCATTTAGTCTCTCAGTTTAACATTACTTCATAGTAAGGAAGGCTTTCCAACAAGGCAACTGTTGAAAGATAGATAGATAGATGAGATCCAACCCAACCAGAAGTTGAACCAGGCAGAGATCAACCCTGAACCTCCTTGTTGTCAGTCCAATACTTATTTGAGCTTCAAGTGCCCTTGATTCTTTATCATCTCAATCAATAAAACAGATTGAAATTGGATCTTACCTTTATCTTTTTGGTATATATATATTCATGTACTTTCATTTTGTTTTCAGACCATCTTATCTTTAAAAAAAAAAAAAGTTAAAATTAAACATTCAATATAATAAATATGTTCTCCAATTAAAATTAAAGTGCAATTTATTGTTTAATAGTTGGTTGTTTTTTGCTGTTTTTTTTTTTTGTTTTTTGTTGTTGTTTTTTTTGGGGGGGAGGGGGTGTTAAACTTACCATGACATCTGTCATGAAGATTTTCATGGATAAAGCCGTTTAACCATTTCCAAGCAACTTTTTTAACCCAGTATTTTTCTCCATTTTAATAATGCTATCTTGGATAATGTTTCTAGTATAAAAGATTCTAGAAGCTGTAGAATACAGAAAACTGATTTCTGTTTCATACATATATCTTTTAGAAATTTGCTTTGAGTAAAATTAATGCCATACAATGTTATTCTAAGCGTTTGGCATTGTACAGTCGAGTCCAGTTATTTCGAAGTCATAGGGATAAAAAAAGGACTTCGGATTATCCGATATTCAAATTATCACTATACATAGATAAAAGAGAGGAAAAAAAATGTGGGTGATAGTTCAGTAATGTACTCCAGTGTGTAGGGATTCATACCTGGTCCCTGGGCCTAACCTCTTTCCCTTTCCTTCTCCTGCTCATAGTCTTATTGCAGACTCTTGCCTGTAACATAAGTGGTCAAAGCATACACACACCAGAATTGCTTACCACATGAGCAGAGCATAACTTTCTTTGTTTCACAAGCTAAGAAAACTGCTTTCAAAATAAAAAAAAAAAAAAAACCCATTAAGATGGCTTCAAATCAACTGGATCCTTCTTTCCAACTTCGAGGAACCAATATTTTTTAATCAAGCTTAGAGAGAAATATTTGGTAAAATTAATCAACCGAAATATCCAAAAATTAGAACTATCAAATTATTTGGACTCGACTGTATTTTACATTTTTATTCAAATTTTCTTTGTACCAAATACAAAGAAGTGATCAATGATAAAAAAAAAAGTAGTTTAAAACATTTTTTCAAAAAAGAATGAAATGCAAAGTAATGTGCACTTGTAAACCATTGATAATTCAGCATTTTCATCACATTGCTAAAATGAATCATTTCATCTGTTTCAATCCATTCTTTGTTGCCCACCTTTCACTTGCAGCATGATCTTATCCACTAAGTACAGGGACTGCATCAACCTCCCACATCTTGACCACATTGCCAGGAGAGAGCCCCTTTTACAAAAACCTGTTGCAACTTCTTCTCAAAGAGATCGTGAGATGAGGGATGTAATATTTGAGAAAAGATAAGTCAACAGACTTGACTGAGCACCAATGTACAAAGTTAAAATTCTAAAGGAAAAAAATGTCTACACATTTTTGAAGTTATGTTCATCCTTAGTAGATCAACTAAAGGGTTTTCTATTTCAAAACATCTTGATATCTTTATGTATGCATTTTTATAGCTTCTTTTTTTAGTGCAAACTCTTTCTGTGACTATATATATGTACAGCTTTTCTCAGATTCTTCTCAAAAGACTCCTAAACTCTCATGAACTGTCATTTATTTGAACTTAATTGAAGATCCCATTGACAGAGTAAATTAAAATGTATACAATATTTTTATCTACAGCTATAAAAAGCAGGTTACATCTCATTGATTTATCTAATTCTCAGGTTTATAGAACATTTTTTTTCTTTCAGTCAGACAGCATCAAATGCAAAAGTTTCCTTTATTTTTAGAATAACTGATTATTTGTTTACAAGACTATGTTGCCTTATTTCAGTATTAAATGATCGCCCCCTCCAAATATGTTGCTATTTTATATGTTGTATCATTTTCAGAAAAATGTATAATTTTATTTCGATTCATTTTTGTGTCTCTTTGGCATTCTATTATAAAGGAAATTATGAAACAGAAAATAAATGAATCTTTTTTACAAGAACATTATCAGTTCAGCACAGAAGTGTGTTTATCCATGAGTTTGGATTGAGTTAATGGATGTATATGAGTGTGAACTGTGTTTGTGGACGACCAAAATTTAATCTTTTTATATTTTACCACATAAATACTATTTTCCATGATTTTAACGATGCAAATAATCATAGTAAAAAAACAAACATTTATTTGAAGTAAAAACTATTATAGTGATTAAATAGTCACCTTAAAAATGCAAAGGAGTCTTCAGATTATCTATTTACTAGCAGACCATGTGCAGAAATGCAATAATATTCCTAGATAAGCAGCTTTGCAAGATATACAGAAAAAAAAAGTTACACAAAGTTAAATGTTAAACCCACAAAGCATTTGAATTTACCCCTATTCCTACTAGGTGGGTTATATTGACACAAGGGAGCCTGCAAATACTTTTTTTTTCACAAAAAAAGAATTATTGCTATTTAATTGAAATTATAGATATGCTATCTACACCTAACAACCTGCATTTGAAAACATGTTTTGAAAAGTTGTAGGCTTTCCGTATTTGATAGAGTGGCATTCACTTTTACTTTACCTAGACATACAGAGTGGGTTAAAATGACCCATACATAAAATAGTAGGATTTTCACATTCCCGGTTTCTGTTTTCATGACATCCCTATGCAGCAGCAATCATGCACAAATTGCTGGATAATCTCTAAGATTTCTTAGTAGCTTCCATTTGTTCAATTCACATCAACTAATACTGTAATAAGTCATATTGGGTCATTCTGACCCACCTTGTAGGGTAGAAACAAGATGTTTTTTGCAATAGAAATATAATGGGCCATAATAACCCACCTTGAACGTTGTAGGCGACTGCAGTGTAAAAGCCTGTAGGGATAGGGTTAAAGCTTTATTGTGATCGAACAGTTGCCTTAAAGTCTGCAGACTACCTAATTACTAACAGAAGATGTGTAGGAATGCAATAAAGTTCTTAAACAAGCAACTTTGCAAGATATACAGATAAAAAAGTTACACAAAGGTAAATGTTAAATCCACAAAATACACGTGTAATTGTTGTGCTGTCTTAATCAAATTTATGTCTTGTGACAAAGTTCATCATAATGGCCTCTCTTTCTTTCTCCCTTCCCCTATCAATCAATCAATCTCTCTCTCTCTCTCTCTCTCTCTCTCTCTCTCTCTATATATATATATATATATATATATTTTTTTTTTTCCCATCCACCCTCCCTCCCTCCCACTAGCACTATGCCTTGTGTTAGCTTGGTGATTGTTTCAGCATCTAATTTGTTACTGAAGTGGAGTCGTAAGATTTAGAATAACAGCTTTGTACTTGTAAAGTAGGATTAAGTCTTTCAGGGAATTCCATGAGTGCATTGGCACATTATATTTATTAAAAAAAAAACAAAAAGAAAGAAAGAAAAAAAAACACTTATTATTAACAATAGTGTTTTTTTTTATCCTATTTATATAATAGTAATAGTCCAAAGAGTTTTGCACCAAGTTACTAAGTTATTGATATATATGTTGTCAGTAGAGTTGGGATTTCTTTTTTTTTTTACGTAATTAATTTTTATATAAGGACAGTGAATTTTATATTGATTATTTCAGCAATACTTAGCATAGATGAAATTTATTGAGCTTTTCCTCTCTGAAGTACAAAATTCACGCTGGAATCTCAGACATAATTGGCATGTTTTTAAGTTGGGAGTCGAAGCATATTTTCCCTTTGAAAAGGTGACTGAGCTTTCTTTATCATTAGAATAACAACAAAAATTTTTCCAAGGTGTGGAATAATTCAAACTGAAGGAATCTGCAAAACATGTAAGCAATAATGATGTATCTATAGATCTATATATCCAGATGCTTAAGCAAACCCTGATTGTAGTTATACTCGCAACAAAATTCTGTTCGGACAAGTAGTTTTGCTCCTTTCATACAAGAGGGCTTCCACATCACTTGTGGCATAGCTATTTTTCTTTGACCTTAACTTCATCCTAGGCCTAAACCTTGTGAATAAATTATAATAAATAGAATAAAGATATTAAGGTAAAATGTCATTCCATTATTATTTTGATGAAATGGGCTAAATTTGGGACCTATGTCTGAGGTTTCGCAGGAAAGGCTTACGGGCCCTAAGCTAGACTACGACGTAATATTTTTAGACTGACCGACATCATTTGCATGAACTCCTCCCACCCAGCAGTATGTAGCATAATCTCTTTTTGCAAACTTGCTTGCCCTCTCACCAAGAAAGTAACTAATGTAAGGGTTACATGATGACTGTCAGCGATGATCTAATGCTACCGGTACTGAGTTACATTACGCAACAATCACATGATGCGAGACAGTTTTACCAGCAGCTGCAGACTTCACTGGTCTAAACAGCTGACTAGACTGAGCAGGTCTCTCCCTCGCTTGCGGCTTCCGATGTAAACAACGCAGACTGATTTGCACACTTCACTAGGGAAACCACGGGTTTGTTACATTATGACTCATGCTTACGGTACGTAACTCAATCTGCGAAACATGGCTATTGTGGGCGGATAGACTATTTCAGTTGCATAGCCTATGACAACAAATAATCAAGTGTTTCTCACAATAAAATTATATTAAAATATTTATAGTAATCAGTGCATGGGTAAGTCTTAGAGGCAACTCAACTTAGTTTTTCAAACTGTAACCACGATAG
Organism: Elysia crispata; assembly: GCA_033675545.1. NCBI lineage: Eukaryota > Metazoa > Mollusca > Gastropoda > Plakobranchidae > Elysia > Elysia crispata. Next base: position 427,351 of record JAWDGP010005987.1, read on the forward strand.
ATGAAATTTTAGCCAGACTTGTTAATATTCAAATTATTGCCTGCAACTGGTAAGTTGTGATGTTTTGTATACACATGTACTTAGTTAAATTGGCTTGATTTCTATGAAGATTTTGAAATGGAAAGAATTCTGATGCATCTCTTCTTTAACAAAGTGATCTTAAACATTTGTAACAACAGCAAGCTGTAGTGTAATAAGAAAAGTGAATCAATGAATTCATTAGGATCAACAGCTGACAGCATGACACATAGGGATTCAGAAATTTCCCTTAGATCTAGAACAGATAGTACATTATACAGACATGGACACTCCTTACAACGTAGAGTTAAAAATTCCCTATTCACAATACTTTTTTTTATTACACGCTGTGTTTGCAGGGTGATTTTGTTGTTAAAAAATGCAAAATTTGTTCTTTGAGGATAGACTTTTGGTCCATAATGCACTATGGTGCTGGATTAGTGGATGTGGACATGATTGCTCCAGGTCAACCTGAGGAGGATGTTGAAAAACAATAAATGCTGCTACATTATGTAATAAATGAGGATCAATAAGAGTAGTCAACTTGAGATAGTGAGGAATTTAAAATATCATCCTTGGGATCACTTTATATTAATAAGCTACGTTTCTTCTAGATTTGAATCAAGAATTTGATAGACCAACCCTTGCTGTTAGATGTGCATTGTTAGTTTCTTTTATAACAAATAAAAGTTGGATTGCCCCCTCAACTTTTATTGATGCTCTAAAGACATTATGGAACAGCTTATGAAGACTTACAGTTACAAATCTACAGGTGCCTTCATGATTGTCACCCAGAGTATCTCAAAAAAGCTCTGCTGATCACCCTCAGTGGTAACTCCATGACAATCTGAAATTTCCAATTCCTACAACATGACATGATAAAGCTAGCAAAAAATTTTTGAATCATTTTTTTCTTCACATTCAAGTCTTTAGCCTTTCTTGTTCTAAATGGCTCCCAAACAACCTGACGCTGTTTATAAGTTTAAATAAGTATTTGAAATAAAAACACAGTAAAGCTCTTAAACTATTGTTAATGGAGAAGTTATGTAATGGTCTCCTTATTTAAACATTCTTTTCAAGTCACTTTTTAAAAATGTTATTTTCCAGTGATCACTTTCTTTACAGAGCTACATGTATCTGTTAAAAATTAACTCATATATATATATATATAAATCTCAATTCTTCGATGCAATGTCACACGTATCTATAAATCTATAGGCCTTGCATAGTAAAATATTACAAACTTATTATTAAAGGAACTGAGTTGAGACATAGGTTATGCTTGCATGAAATTTATTTAATAAAATTTACAGTCAATGTACATTCTTAAGTTTGTGTGCTTCAATTTAAAGGTCTAAAAAAAAATGCTCATCTAGTATTATGTATCTCAGACTCACAAATCAGCATTGTCCCACAAATTCATTGATTTTGATAACTTGGCCTATTTTAGGTGTAAATGTATAAAGGTATTTTCCATCCTATGAAAGATCCTTTAGCTTGTATTATTTCAGTCAGGACAGATGTTTACGTTCATTATAATATCATATATTTAAGAGGTAACTTTATTAAAATGAAGATAGGATTTATTCTTAAAATAATCACTATATCAAAACGTATCTTAGACAGATGAACGTCTAGAAAAAATATTAATTATTGACTTTTGTAACCATTCCTGTAAAAAGCCAGCAGGCCATGGTGAACATAATTAAAGGCTGAAAAGATTGAGCTCAAAATAAAAATGGTTAAAGCAATAAAACGTTGTTATTGGTTTGATTTTAAAGACATATCCAGTTTCAGACTTTTCAATTAATTTAAAGGGCAAGGGGGGAAAAACATTTACATTTCGACGTTGTAAAAGCAAATTCCATCCAGGAAGCTGTCATTAATAGTCATACTGTCTTGAATACATTTGTACGGGCACACAGGAAAACCCCTCACATAGGTGCAGAAAAAAAAAGTACACAATCTCAGATTTAGATTCAGCAAACCATTCTGAGCATTTTACTTTTTATTTGAAGGTTTTATCTTGTTTAGAATTAGATCAAAAGTTATGGAGTTTTAAAATTACCCAGTTGAGTGAGTAATGTTTTGAGAAAATGGTCTTTAAAGTTGAACACAATTTTTTCACTGAAACTATTAACGCCACAAATCTGATCTCAAGTGATTTCAAAAAGTCATTTAATTCGAAAGGCTAGATATTTCAGAACAAATAAAACTAAGTGGGATGAAAAGATAATGAATGGAGATTCATAAGAAATTAAATTTCCATTTTTGAATATGGACTTGAAATTTGACTTAAAATAGGTCCAGCGCAATCGGAAGAGTTTTCCCGTGCACCACCACGGCAGTTAAGAGCGGCATTTTGGTTTGCCTGTTGCACCCATGAAGCAGCTTGTAACCCAATCGGATCATGAGGTCAACCACAGTGGCAGAGCAGGGATTCAGCTTTCCTCGCAACTCTGGTTACTAGATCTAACTTTCACTTCCAAACTTTCACACATGAAAGGAAAAAATACAAAAATCATACAATTTGTTAATCTATATTTAAATCATATAAGCTTGTATTTTTTCCCCTTCTTTTCATTTAATTGATGGATTTATTGAGCATTTTAACAAGTACATGAATCTGGAATAATCTTTACATGGTGACGTTTTTTACAGGACATTTATCACAAAGTGAAACAGTTTTTGGGGATGAAATTGTTACAGCATTTCATGTATTTGTTGAACTTAACACTTTACAAAGGGCACTAGCGAAGGTTTGTACGTTTTCAAGTTATTCGGGTTTGAGTTATGATAGTTCACTTCTTACAGCGCTGGTATAGTGTTTTGATATATAAAATAATTCATCTATACAACGATAGAACATAGTAGTTCAAGCTGTAGAGTGTCAATGTATATGAGAAAGACCTGATCTTAACTATTAACAAAGTTATAAGCACACACTAAGAAGAAAATGAAACTTATGTAGAGTTGCACATATATTCACATTGTCTTACTTTACAGGGAAGTCGTATGTTTATTTTGTCTTACATTTTTCAATCAGCAGGGCATGTGCTAAGAGCTCTATCTCTCTGTAATATTTTCAAGCTTTTATAACTTCCTTCAAACCTGTGACTCCTAAGTGCTTTGAGTTTATTTAAATCAGAATATTAACATATTGTAAAAATCTTTTTTTCTCTTTTTTTTTTTTCGTTACCGGAAATGATTGTGCACACCAAAAGTTAGTAACAAGCCGTTGATAAAGTCTGCACAGTTAGAGAAACTTAAGATTAAACCTCTATTTGCTAGTTAATGACCTATCACCACAAGGTCTGCAAACTTCATGGAGCTTTTGATTGTGTTCAGATTTTAAGTACTGCTCCATACTTAACAGTTTCAGTTTGAGGCTATTATGGTAGATCTATTATGTCGAGTGTTAATTACGGGTAGTTCATGCAGACCCGAGCATGTGGAATTGTTTTAAAAAATCATATAAAATCACTGAAAAACTCTTTGCACTTGAAGCTTTCACAAGTTTTTTATATTTATCTTTGAAATACAGGAAAACAATTTTTAAGTGATAAAATTGTTTCACTTTTGAAATATTCCTGTAATACCGAGGTGTTATGAAAACCATGACTTTTTTCAGTTCTTTTACTAGAAGTATGAAGATTCACCTGCATCATGTAAACACGTTATAATTGAGAGATAAAAAATATAGGGTTGTACTCAGGAAAATTTCAGTTTCAAAATGAATATATGTTTGATATACTTGGTGTTAATGAGGCCAGATTTATTGCAAAGCAAAAACAAGTAAAAAATTCCAAATATTAGATTTAACAGCAGTGCACTGTCACGCACAAACCCACATGGTTGTAGCCTGCTTGACAGGTGATTGATCACCAATCTGCCCACTACCTGCCGGCGTCAGAGGTAGGCCCCTGGAAGCAAACTAAGTTGCCGTTTTTTGGTCTCTTTTAACAGCCGTGCCACACATTTATAAAAGTATATGTGATGTCTCTTACTTTTGATTTACAAAGATGTATTAAACTCATGAAGAAATCAGATCACATGAAGTTTTTGACTGAACTGAGAAATTGATGTTGAAAAAATGGCAAAAATAATAATAATAATAATAAATATTTAAACACTATGTACAAGTTTCAAAATCTCATCGAAAGTTAAGAATTTAATATGAGACAATAATGCAGCTTAATTTAGAATGATTCAATGATCAACATTCATCTTTTTTTCAATACAAAATATTATATGGATTGTCTCCTTTGAGAAGCAATCAATCTAAATTTCTGAAAAGATTATAAAATTAAAAAAAAAAAAAAACACCTAGCATTTAATCTAGGAATTAGGAATAAAACAATGCATCTTCAAAAGACATTGATAGTATTTTTGATCTTACATATATAAAAAAATATTTTAATTTATGACACTTTCAAGTCTTCAATGCACTCTTGACAAACAACTACAGCATTTCTTCTGATGATATTCCTCCATCAACTTTTTTTGTTCTGCTGCACAAACTCCTCTATAGATATTAAGCTGTTCAAAAGAGATGATCTTAAATCCTCATCACCTTTCAGTTTAAAAACAATGGCTCGCATCGTTCGTCTGTAGGCAGGACTAACCAGTCTCTTGTTGCAGTGAAAGACTTCCCTCTCTACAGCCTCCACAATAACATGTGAACTCTTAAAAATAATGGAAATAAGATAAGTTTATTTGGCTGTCAAAAACATGAATGTACACCTTTTTGTATACAGTTTTGTTATTTAATTATTTCATTACATATAGAGAGCTTTCAATGAACAGGAATACTAAGAGTAAGTATTGTAAAAATGGGGAGTAATCAATTAACAAAATATGACAAAAAACAAAATATTGAAACAAATACTCATCTGCCAGAATCGAGATCACCCATTACCATCCCTGTAGAATATAGGCCTAGTTAAATTTTTACAAAAGAATATATAGATAAATATGTTTTGATAAATTCCATCTGGTTCATATGTTAATATCTCAAATGAGATGAAAAGATATCTTTCATTCTTAGCAGTCTTTATTCTTTGTTAAATAATAGATTTCCTTCTATTTCCTTTTTCTATTAAATGGCGAAGTTATTTGCCACATGCAAGATCCATATGAAATTAAATCCTTGTATCGGTTACCTCTACACCAAGTGCTGCAGAGAATAACTTTTTAGCCATCAGACGTAGATCTTCTGCTTTCTGATCACATTTCACCTCTATTTGTGGCTTTTCCATTTTCTCTTTGAAGTAGGTTTTCCACTTAACATACACTCGCTTTGCTTCAGTTGACACATTTTGATCTGGGTGCTTTCTTAGCTTGTTTACCGTGTGACCTGATAAATTATATACATGAATATATATATAGGATTTGTGTTTACCATTAGTTAAATACAATGAAGGTTAAGACTTTGATAGTCTTTCAATATGCTTAAAAGCTTTAAAAGACCTTTTCAAGGCAAAATATAAAAATATATTAAAGATATGTAAAGGTTTTACTATTTGAACTCCTCACTTTCCTTTTAATCAAGGAAAAAGTTAGTGCAGTAACACTTTAACTTTGTTACTTTTTTGCTTGCAAGTGAAATGATATATTCACCAGTTTCAGGTAAATTTAAATGAAACTTCTCAAGTATCATTATTTTTATAGTAAGGAAAATTTCATTAACTTTATACTGTTTCATCCATTCTTGCTGAAATATTAGTTCATCATTGACTTTTGAGTGAATTTACACTATTCAACATAAAATTTAAAAAATGTGTATTAATCAATACACTTTACAGTCACTTGTGGCAAAATGCATTTTTAACTATGTGCAGTAAATTTTTCATATACACCTTCCTTTTACAAATGGACGCCTAAATGTTTACTCCTTATTCTCCCATTCATGCTACTAAAATGACTATGACTACTACCATTACTTCTGTTACTGTAAATGCTATCACTAAAGCTATACAAAAGATTACAACAGTTATATAAACAGACATAAACGTAACCATCAAATAGTTACATGACATGTCACCTCCATGAGCCTACATTGAAATGATATAGCATTAGCAACCAATGCATATATCTGTCTTGCCTCATTATGCAATAAACATTTAGGTTTAATTCTCTCGCATGTTAGGTAAAATATATGTGTGCGTATGTGTGTGTGTGTTCAGTGGATACCACCTAAGTGGACGCCGCTTACGTCAATTTTCACTCAAGTCAATCTTTCTGTTGGATCCCTACCCCTACTTATAGTATTTGTATAAGCGCTTGCACATAGCTGGATTTTCAGGTAAGTCAAACTTTTTTTGCATTGGTGGAATAAAAAACCTCAATGTTTTTGCTTCTTTTAAGCAATAAAAACAAGTTTCCTCTAGATCCTCCGACTCATCCATCAGTAAGCCTTAGACAATGCGCCAGCAAGTTGTCAAGTGCTGACAGGAGAAATACAGTGTTTGTTGTATTTGCATAACCGAGGAGGGTGGCTGAATTCATGTCTAGGCCTAACAACAAAACTAGAACAAATATTGATCTATAGATCTATGGTTCAACAATCATCATCGCCAAAAAGTTCAACAAAACGGACAAATTTGTGTGTGTGTGTGTGTGTGATTTAATGAAGCGGTACTGGCCAGAGCTAGGCTAGAAACGCTGTGCATTGTGTGTAGGCCAGACATGGTCTCCTCTGTGATTGGTTGATTGAGAGGTAGAACTATCAGCGTTATTTCTTATTATATTTTGCATGCATTGTGTTTTTGGCTTAACTAGTCTCTTTTGTGATTCAACAGATTGTTTGATTGAACTCTACTCACCCACTCAATCTCTAATCGGTTGTAGAGCTAGGCCTGGCAAAGTCGATGTTATTGTTAAGATCTACATTTTGCGTTTACATTATATTTGAAGGGTAGATCTGTTACTATAATTAATGAATGAACACTTCTCTCATTCCATATTTCTTCCGCTTTAGGGCTAGGCCTATAATGATCGGCGTTATTGAATTAGATTTACATTTTGCGTGCATTGTGTTTGTAGGCTAGAACTGCTTCTTCCATGAAATGTCATTGGTTGATTGAACAATTCTATCTCCCCCCCAGCTGTAGTGCTTGGACTGGGACAATCGGCTTTATTATTGAGATACATTTGACATGCTGATTGCTATAAGCAAGATTGCACTTTATCAGAATCCAATAGCAAGATAGGTTTAGCATCAGAAACAGATTGATTGCTCACTACCAGTACTATAGCCCAGACGCTCAATCGGATAATTGAACTAATTGGACAATAGTGAATAGTGAAGATCAATATATATATATGTATGTATGTATGTATGTATGTATGGATGTATGTATGTGTGCGTGTGTGTATATGGGAGAAAAATCATTGATTTACTTAACTCGATTTTTCACAAAACTCTATGTTATTAGTTATGTCCCCTGAAGATCGAGTTAAGCAGTGTTGACTGTACAATGTTGCTCCACAAACATTGCTGACCTAACATGCAACTAAAATGAACTATGTTTTTCATCCATCATGAAGAGATATTATTCAAAAACAACAAACACTAAAAAACTGGATTTTTTTTTACCAATAACCAATGATATCTCTTTCGAAAAAAAAAATACACCCAAGCCAAAAATCACACTTACAGCAAGGTTTCATAATCATAAGTTATGAATTGATCAAGCAAAGACTGGACAAATATACACACCTATTTTTGTTGAGAGAAGGATGTGACGAGGTGGAATTTTTTTACCAAGATCTTTGAGGGATGTGATCAGAATGTCAACTGATTGACCTGGAAGTTGAAGTTTGCACTTCAATCTTTCGATATCTTCCACCACAACCACACCCTGATGACATAAAAAAAAGCAATGCTATTAAATGTTTAATTGTTCTTTTGTTTTCAATCATCATTTTTTGTTTGCTTTAATTTCAAAATGAACTGTAAATGTGAAACTAGTATATGCATGCACATCTGGTCTTTCTCATAATATTTTGACGAAAATTTATGAAATTAAATTTGTATAGTATGTTATTTTCAGAGCTAGGTTAATGTTTAATTATATCACATTCAGATATTGTGATAAAGAATGTGAAGTTAACTTGCACTTCACTAATGAGCAACAGGCTGATCAGTAAAAAAATGAACTACAATTGTACTCAGCAACTGAGAAATGGCACAAAATCATTTGAAATCAATAGATATTAAAAGAAAAAAAAAATGTAAGCAGTCAATATTACTAATTTCTACACTGAGAGGTTGTTATCTATCCTTCTTACAACAGAGATAAATTTCTTAGATAGAGGGGCAGAGACAAAAAGACACTCATAGAAACAAGGAGAGATGGGTTTGAGGGAGCATTGAAGAAGTGAAGAAAAGAGGAAGCCAGAGGAGATGAAAGAGTACACTATAACAGCTAGGTGTGGGAGGAAGACAGGGTTGTAATGGATGATTTGTTCAAATGAGCTAACAATCCTGAGCCTCATAAACCCACATTCTATAGTCACTTGACATTCAGACTTGTAAAAAAGAATCCTTTGCTTCAGTTTGATTTGATGAGTAAAAGTTTAAAACAATACAAATTGATGGACTTGAAGACCAAGTAGAAAAGACAAAACTAATAAAAATCTACCAAGCAGCCTCTGTTATCAACAGCATGTGATAATATTTAAGATTGTTAGAATGTATGTTTGGATACCATTAAAAGTAATCTGTTTCTTTAAATTTCAGTCCAATTTTGAAATTATTTTGTCATCTGCACACGGCTGTCAAATTTCATCTCTTTTCTGTTCAAAGTTTAAGTAAAAATTTTACATTCTCTTTGGGAAGTTCCCTTAAAATTTTAGGATTAAGAAAAATGCCAGATCACATAATGGCCACCTTTAAAGAATGGATAGTGCTTTGCTTGAGAGCTTTTGAAGATGAGCATGCCAAAAGATCTCTTTCTGGCTTTTCTCTGGGTGTTTTCTTCAGATATCTGTCCATGTTTTTTGGGGGTTTTTTTATCTGAAAATAACAAAACAAAAAAACAAAAAATACAATTAAAATTACTATAACTTTTACATTGCCAGCAAGGAATGAGTATCCAAGCCAATTTCTAATTCAATTAAAACGGAAAAAATCATTGTTGTTCAAATGACTGCTTTACAAATCATAAGCAATATGACTTTTCACTTTATGGGAGTGAGCTCAAAGTAACAACGTGAACATTTATAACCAAAAAAAAATAATAGCTCCAATAATAAATTTAAAACAACTAAGTTGCTGCAAAGGGTTCCCTTGTAAACAGATTCCTGCTTCAGCCACCATTTCTATAGTATCAGGTGCCCTTTTCTTCTTTCTCTTTCAGACATGTACTTCCCTTCTCAAAAATCATGGCAGGCTCATTTCACCCTTTTTTCTGTAAGGACGTATTTTTACATATAGAAGAAAGTCCGGAGAAGGGGAATAAGTTAGATAAGAGACAGAGCTGAAATAAATTTTAAAATTTTTCTTCTTTGCGCAATCCCAAGCAAAAACCAAGTCCAATCTTTTTCTATGGTCCCAATCAAACAAAGCCCTCTTTGGTGTGTAAATTAGTCCATACCTAAAAGGAACTCTTTTCAAAGATTACTAATAACAAAAAAGTTAGAAAACCTTGCAATTTATCACCTTCAGCTGACGTCAGTTCGTAAAATTCATTTGTTATCAGAACTTAAACCTGGTACAATGCGAAATCTTTTTACAGAAGTATATATCCTGGGCAGACCTAACAAAATATTTGGCCGCAGGATCTTGTTTTCAGAACATTCTGGATTTAAAGGGCTATATCTAGATCTAGATTCTAGTAAAACTTACTTCTGATTATAACTCTTTCTAATCAAAATAAGCTCTTACAATGACCAATCTTATGTCACTTGATACCGCTCTTTCAATACTTAGCCTAGCCTAAGCATTGGATGGATCTAGACTAGAAAATCTAGATCTAATTGAGATGAAAAAAATTATAAAGATTGATCTAGATCTACTAGAATTTGGATCTAGGCCTAATTTAGTCTAGAAAATCTAGATTAGTTCCAAAGATTTTTGGTTTTGTAGATCTAGATCTAGTCTGACTTCTAGCAAGCTAGATCTAGAAAAATATGTAGAACTAGACTAGATCTAGATATCTAAATTCTAGAACTTGCTTGCTAGAAGTCAGACTAAGATTTTTAGAATGATTATAAATCTACATTAAGGTCTTCTCCTACACAAAAAGCACTGTATTATTGCAGTTATCTGCCCAACTCACTCTTTAGAAGCTTTAAATTTGTGTTTTTCTTAATGAACACGAATATAAAGGTTTCATTTGTCCCAAATAAATACTTTTCAAGATATAAGAATTTTGTGTTGCTCTAAAATCTTTTTAAACTACAAGTTTCAAATTCGTCCAGAAATATTCAACTGTGAAGCCTAACATGAGTTGTGCCACTATCTGCAAATTTATCAAAACCTCTGCCTAGTACAGATTCCAGATCTAAATCTAAATTTATGATATATATATATTGGTAAATTTGCAGATATCTGCCTAACTGAACGTTAGGCTTCACAATTGATTGAAATCGATAGTACGGGATTTTAGAGCAACACAAAAATGCTTATATTTATTTTGAAAAGTATTTATTTGGGACGAATAAAACCTTCATGTGTGTATTAAGCATATTAAATTCATTCAGAAAAATACAACTTTGAAGCAAGGGATGAGTTGGGCTAATTTGAAGCCCAATTTGCCTCATTTAGGTTACTCCGAAACTAAATCTAGACTAGATCTAGATCTAGATCTAGAATCTAGATGTAGATCTGTCGGTGCCACTTTGTACACTGTTTTGTTGGCATAATTAACCTCATATTTATCTGATCTAGATCTACATTGTATAAGTAAGAACACTGAGAAAGGATTTCATTTTCAGTACGCCTGGACAATGTAAGTTCTAGATCAGTAGATGCAGATACTCAGGTGGATTTCAATGCGTTTCATTGTTTCTTATTTCGGTCTACAAAGACTACAATTGTGCAAAACACGCGTTTCTCATGATCAGTGGAAAAAAATGAGTCTGCTGCCTGCAGTTCCAATTACTGATTGATTTGATGTCCTTTAAGTTTTACTATCAGGCCAGAACATAATACACCAAGGATTTTAGTACCAGTAGTTTTTTTTTTACATGCGTCATAAAAATACCGACTTCGATTACGAGATTTTCACTCACAGAAAGAAAAGGTGTAAAGTTTTGTTAACCTTTGACCCAACACAACAACCAAGTCTTGAGGAGGGACTACTTTGAGTCTTTTAATTATTTCACCAAATCTGTTCAGACAATAGGTTCCAAAATTATTGCCCCATTTCATTTCAAATTTAAATTAAAAAAAAAAAAAAAGAAAGAAAAATAGATTAGATCACGCTTTTTTTTAAAATCCCAAAATCGTATACCGCACCCGAGTAAATTTTATACTGATTACTAAATACATACACTATTTAGTTATGCTTAAATTGTCTGGATCTATAATAATAATAATAATAATAATAATAATAATAATAATAATAATAATAATAATAATAATAATAATAATAATAATAGTAAAATCTTTCGTTTTGACAAAATGGCAATCCATAAGATTTTTTTTTTAAAATGACGTCTGGGTAAAGAACTTTTCCTAAAAGAAGTGTTACAACTTAATATCCATATGCAAGGAGTTAAAGAAGAAAAAAAAACAAAGGAAGATTGATGTACATATTTGCACAAACACCCTGCTTGGCTGGCCATAATCTTACTGCTTCTTACCGCCCCTCGTCTCACCCACTTTACAATGCTAAATGGTCTGAGGATCACAAGATTTTGAAGTTCTAGACACTCAGTCCAGAGAAATTTTAAAAAAGGGGAAAATAAGAAATTTAATCAATCTTTAGGTGCTAATCAGTGAAACAGGCGAGGCTTACCTTGGTAAGGTGATGATTGTTTCTGATTTTATGGAAACAGTCGTCAGGAGAGCAGGCGTAAATTGAGAACCGCGTGAGGTGCCGCTAGCCTAGCCAGACTTTAGAGTGTCACGCATTTGTGCTTCCACTTGAACAAGATAAACCATGCATAGCTAATAGTTAGTTCAACAAGGGAGGGAATGGAGGGAAATTTACACCTCTGTTCCCGACGACTGTTTCCTTAAAATCTTAAACAATCGTCACCTTACCTAGGTCAGCTCGCTTGTTTCACTAAATTTATGTCACCAGCGATCAGGCTTTACGGTGTAACTTGAGAATTTAGAGCCACAAGCACAAATGAGGAACACAAAAAATATTATGACAAATCACTGACATGTTTGCATACTGTACACCTTGCAATGTGATTGTCACAAATTTAGTCATTTTTTGGTTTATAACATTGGCTATTATAGAAGAACCAAAATTTGATTTCGGTGTCTTTTTATAAAACTTCGTAAAGGTGCTATCCGTGGCCCAACCAGCTGCACTGATAATGATAGATATTGATACACCAACGTTGGTTGCGTAACTAGTGCTGTGTATAAAGATGAATCTATACCTGATCTCTCTAATACTAGATTTTCCAGCGTGTTATTATATCTTTTATGGCTGGTTTGTGGGGGTTTTGCCAGCTGATAAGTAGTTTAGTTTCCTCTCTTCTATGTTCAGACGTCCGTTTTATATGCATTTGAAGGAGATAGACTAAACAAAGAGAACGATTGACAGGAAACGCGATCAATTCAATGGATGCTTGATACACTCCTTTGCAAGAATGTCTAAGCGGGCTAGACACAAAAAATATGCATTTATCGTCTGACAAATTCATATGACTTATGTCTAACGTATATAAAGTTTGACAGCGTTGTCCAGATAGTCAAACTAAAACATTAGAGTAAGAGTAAGCGAATCTAAAGGCCACCAGGTGTCCAAAGTATTCTAAACGTCATCAACACGCCACGTACATGTCCTTGCTGTTTGAGGCATAGAAGGTTTAAGATCGTAGAAGCCTTTCATAAGCCGCTTGACAATGGGTAATCTACCAACCGTTATATCGATACTCGCAGCAGGCGTGAAAGAGCCGACCTGGTGATGCATAACGATGGGTATGAAGCTTCTTGCTTGTGCAGCTCAGTTAGAAGTATTACTGTGGCTATAGACGCCGAAGAAGGATCTCGAGTCCTCTTAGCTGTAAACTTTCGTACACTTTCTTTGTTTCAGTTCTGCATGATGACATGCTGATTTCAATAGCTTCATCTGAAATGTCTTGGTTTGCATATTGCACCCTGACACTTTGCAAACTAAAATCCTCAAGTGTTTGTGTAGCCGATGGGGCCCATGTGGAGCTGATGGTAATTGGAGGAGGTTGATGCGTGCAGACTGTATGACTGGATTCCTGTCAGTATCTCCAGTAGAACTGGAAAGAATGCTTGATTTGGCCAGTATGGGGCGACTTCTACGCTCGTCAAAACGTCCTCTTGGATTTTCTGCTGTATCCATCTAAGTTTATATCTCTGGATTAGGCAATCTTGAATGTAAGTTGCGCTAACCCAAATGCCTGTTGATATGCACTAGCACCAAAGCTGTTTGCTAATGCTATGGAGTTCAGAAATTCAGGTTTCTGTGATCTCATTTTGTTTATGCAGTGCAGAGCACTAGTCAAGCTTTAGCTGAATGTATGTGTTCTTCAAGTCTTAAGGAAAAGGTTTTAAAGCATAAAATGAAGCCATTAGATCTAGGCAGTTTATGTGATAATGTGATTTTTCACTTTCCGTTCAGTGGCCACAAGTTGTTTCTCCATTACGCAATGCATTCCATCCAGAATTACTAGCATCGCTTGAAATAACCAGAGAAGGGCTACCGTGGCATTATGCGCCGTAGGCAAGTTCTGAATCCACCACTCGATCTCTCGTAGAGAGTTCTCACACAATACTATTTTTTCTTCCCAATTAACTTTATTTGCTTTCATAGCTGAGGCTTTATATCGTTCTAATGCACGATAATGCCGAACATGACACCAGGGAAAGTAGCTATCAGCTGACCTATGAGACATGCTAGTTCTCGTGTAGTAACTCTAGGTTGGTCATGGATATTCAAGCAGTATGCAATAATCTTACTCATCCAGTTCTCTGTTAGTGTAATAGTATGGACACTGAGAATATTTGAAATCCCAGATACGATATTACCTGTGCAGGCCCTAATATTGATTTATCAGGATGTAGAACAAATCCCAATTTGTCAAACAAAGAGACGGTATCAATAATATTCTGTGTGCATGATTCAATAGATTTACCCACTAACAAAGAGTCGTCAAGAAACCCCGTGGATATATGATCCTGATGTGTAATGTGCCATAGATAGTTTTTGTAAGTTAAATTGGTACAATTCATCCCCCATTTAAACTTAAAATTTTCGGTCTTGAAATGCAGTGGACACACTGAAGTAAGCATGATAGATATCTATGCTTGCCTTCAAGCAATTGGGCGTGATTAACGTCAATGCCTTGTTAAAGGTTTCCATCTTAAATTTCTGAAACAGAACATAATTGTTAGACTCTTAAGATAACCCGACGGGATTGATCTTTATTCCCCCTAGCAAAAAGGCCTGCTACAAACTCGCCCTGTTTTGATGTCGTTCTCCTAATAACATTAGACGAAACTAGATTAGCTATCTCATCATTTACCCTCGTTATTTGCTCTAAGGGAATTTAAAGCTATGCTCTGTCTCAGCAATTAGTTCTGCACGAGTTCCTTCAACCGTTTCAAAGATATTACAATCACAAATTATTCCTTCCCATTTTCTGATACAATGTCGAATTTGGCCACCCTCAAAATTAAGCTTTTTGGAGAGTAAATATACTCTCACTTGCTCTATGTTCGTGAACAGAGCACTGACCTGCGACTATAATGATTTTTGTTCAGTCTGTATTTCGAGTATGGCCCAACAGGATCATGGCATCTGTAAGGCTTGTAAGCCATTCTTTATTAATGTTATCTTTGGCTAAATCTTCCGCGCATCTGGCCAGAGCGATCGTTGCTTTCGATATTTGTCTCTGGACATTGGTCATTTTGACATCAGTCCTTTTGACAGGAGTTGTTAAGTGACCGCTATATTTCCTTGTTTGTATGGGGAGCAGTCAGTATCTGACAATTGGCCGGTCGTTTGGAGTGGTCATATTTTGCCTTAAGTCTCTTGGGTTTGAAACCTTTTCGTGAGAAAAGTGGCTAGGCTAGACGATAAATCTTCATCCTTCCTCTTCGTCGACCATAAACTTCTCCTCCTCCGCAGTAAAGGGGTCAGATGTCTCTGCCGGCCCTGGTTTATCGCGAGATTCGCGTAGCCGGCGCGGCCATTCATCGTCAGAGATGGCAGATTTTAATTGGCGTTGCGAGCCTGATGCACCGATGTAATTAGAGCTGGCCGTGTCTCGGGTTGAGCGAGGAGAGGATAATGAGGTTGCATCGTCACGCGCGAGATCTAGATCCATCTTCCATCTCAGTGTCAGAGATTGGGTGGAATAACCCTAAACGGAGCCTTGGTCTGTGTCATAGTTTTAGCAAAAGCGTTACTTTCTGAATCTCCTACTAGGGAGGAATAAACATGTTTGCGTTTTTTCTCTTTGGACTGTAAATCCTTTATTTGCTTTTTGAGAGCTCCAATCACCGATGGCCCGTGTCATAGCTTTGGCGAAAGCGGTACTTTCTGACTCTCCTACTAAAGTGCTAGGGAGGAATGCGCATGTTTGCGTTTTTTCTGTTTGGACATTAAGTCCTTTATTTGCTTTCTCAGAGCTTCAATCATCGATGTATTGCCTGTAAGGCTTCGAGAATAGTGGGGTTTGGTTGCAAACCAGATTTCTCCCCATCATGTCCTGTTCTTTTATTTTGGTCTTTATTTAAAAGTTTGTCCGAGAGGGAACCCATAATAATTATAGGTGATTATTAACTAAACTGCGGAAAAAAGATAATAATGTATTTTGCTCTTTGCTTTGAAATTATTAAGGAAGGCGGTTAGATAAGGGTGTAAGCCGTTCATTTAAACCATACACTAGATCTAGCCTGCAAATATCTTTAAAAGAATTCAGAAGAACGTAGAATGTGTTGTTAAAAATCAGATCTAACGTTATCTAAAATCTAGATTCAAGATTTAGATTGCCGATATGACTCGAATCTAGACCTACGATTTAGATCGTGATAAATATTGAAGTTTCATTCTTTTTAAAATTTGTTTTCAATATTTAATCTTTCCGTCCATTCTGGATCAATTAAATTTGAAATCTAACAGGTTCTGCCTAGTTTGTGACCTACATATATGTAGGCCTATTGGTTCGATCATCAGGAACAAAATTCTCCTCACTATAATACTATAGTCCGGGGGCTGCCAGTCGATAACCTCTGTCTGTCTGTCTGTCTGTCTGTCTGTCTGTCTGTCTGTCTGTCTGTCTGTCTCTCTCTCTCTCTCTCTCTCTCTCTCTCTCTCTCTCTCTCTCTCTCTCTCTCTCTCTCCCCCCCCCCCCCCCCCTAGACACTATCTAGATTCTAATCTAGTTTTTGTCCAAGGTATAGGCCACGGAATTTCACTGACCATATTTGCTACCCTTAAGGCCTGATACTGAGTGATAGATCAAGACTAGTATCCTGTAGAACTGGTTTGCATCGTAAGATAAAAACTGGCACTTATAATCTAGATCTACCTGCTTCAAGAGTCGCTGTTGATATGACAATAGAACAGACTATCAACAGGCATGCCAAAAGTAAAGGAGGCATTATTGGTTTCAGTCAGAATGAAGCTGCCTACCAAGTGGTGTATTACTAGGCACAGAAGAGATGGGTTTGTTGCACTTCTACAGTGCGAATGCGGATTAGACTCCTCCAATGATGATCATAAAGAAAGTCAAATATATCTCACATGAAAAAATCATAAAGTGATGTACAGAAAATGGTTCAGTCATTCAAGGTATTCTTAAATCCCTTTGATCCACTCGGAAGTCACAAATTAGTTGCTTTGTCATCTGGATTACAAGCACCGAGCGATATTGAGACAGATCTTTTGACACTTCAACAGCATGGTATCCAGCAGTACAAGAAATCCATCAGAGAAAAACTTATTGAAAAAACATCATTCCATGCAAGTATAAAAAAGCCAACAAAAAGACATTCACGTCACTTACAAAAAAGCAATTTTAAAGACTACAAAGAGACAAGTAGTGAAACTGACAGCACAAAGAAATGTCTTTGGTCAACTACTTCTACTCTCCAAGAAAGATAATTTAGATCTTCAAAAAGTGATGGAATATCCCCTCGGGTCAGTTCCATGGGCATTGGGAACAGCTGATGGTATGCCTATCAAGACTGACAAAGCTGTGCTAATGCACAATCTTGAAGATGCCTCTTCCCACAAAAGTCCAGCAAAGGAGAGAAATCACATATATGTTATCGGCGGCAATGCCCTCTTTCATAGTCTCAATAAAATCCCTGAGACCTTTGGTGAACTAGCCAGAATAGATTTCAATTCTCTGCCTCAAGTATCAAAAGTCCACTTTTTAACAGACAACTACAAAGAAGATTCAATTAGGCCAGTTGAAAGAATCAGAAGAGGAAACTCATGCAAATTACATTGCTGGTCCGTTCATGAAAACACTAAGGGTTTGGAAAGAATTTCTAAAAAATGAAGACAATAAAAAAGAGCTTAGAAATTTTATACTCAATGAATGGCAAACTGATACTTATGCACAACTATTACACAATAGGGAAGTTTATTTTGCATGTGACAATGCATGCCTTTTCCTTACAAGTGTAGATGGAAAAGTAACTGATTCAAGACCAATGATAAATCTGTCATCTAGCCAAGAAGAAGCACACACCTTCATCATTTTTCATGGTATTTTTGCAAGCAAAGAAGCAGAAAATGAAGAACTAGATATCATTGTGAGGTCACCAGATACTGATGTATTTTTACTGCGGATCGCATTCTGTCACAAATTCAAGCGTCCACTTTACTTTGATACAGGCAGTGCAAATAAAAGAAGAATGATCCACATCAATTCCTTGTGTCAAATACATAAAGACATTCATGACAGTATACTTGGTCTACATGCATTTACCGGCTGTGATGGTAACAGTGCTTTTGCTCAGAAAGGAAAGAAAAAACCATTGACTCTTCCTTTGAAAAGACCTGAGTTTATGTTAGCCTTCACGGAACTGGGCCAGAAAGCGACAATATCTTAAAGTTTACTTGTCCTGCTGGAAAAGTTTGTGTGTCATCTCTATTGGAAGCCAAATTATGACAGCACAAATAGACTAAGATATGATATAGTAAGACAAAAAGACCTTCTGAAAAACCCATTATCAAGCATTCATGGTCTTGACATCAGTCTTTTACCACCTTGTCAACAAGCTCTGAGGATGCACATCTTAAGTTCTATCAATTGACTGGTGTACAGATTTGTTTCCTCAACAGCTTGTTAATATTCTCTATGAAAACCAAACTTGCAACGTTGAAGAGAGAGAAACAGAGGATGATTTTGAAGATGATGATGTTCAGAAAGAGCAATTTAGGAGGAAGATTCTTCAGGTTCTGAGTCAAGTTCAAGTGACGAAGGAGAATAAATGGCAGTGGGCCATTTGTATAATGCTTTTATAGGTCTTGGTACACTGTATATATATATAGACCTATAAAAGCATATATATATATATATATATATATATGATTATTTATTTATAGGAAATGCAGTGGAAACCTTTTACGCTGGAATACGTACTTAAACAAGAGAGTAGAGACGAATTTTTCTCCTTCTACCTTTACATATTTTGTAATTGCTCCCCTTTAACCAGAAATCAGGTTTAAATTATGACTCTCAAAAATCTGTATGAAAGGATTACTCTGTACTTCACCATGAATAGGACTGTTTCTCTGAACTCCTCAGATTTCAGTTTCATTCTTATAAAAGCAAAATGCTGCCAGCAACCACTAAACTACAAAACACTGGAGCTTGACATAGCAAGAATACAATAGGGTGAGGTCACAAAAAGATGTGCATACAATAAAGCACTTGATCTAAAGAAAAAAAGAATTCTACCGCTTGAAAGCTAGATAAGAGGAGCAGTTATTGTATATTAACAGGTCAGGTACATTTATTTCAATGATTTAAAAAAATTAAATATATGGAACTTTCAGTATTAGAAAACGAAGCCAAAAAATGTCATTTTTTTTAAAGATATTCACAAAATGGATATGATAAATTGAATTTTTCATGCCACATGATATATCAAATGAAAGGCAATTTGATTCCGATCATTTTGAGCTCTTACATGTCTAAATTGGAGCATTAATAACAATGGGGGAGATAAAAAAAAAGCTTCAGACTTAAAATTATTGCACGTGTTAACCTTTCAAGGGCGATAACTCTTTAATGTGCAACTTTTTTTGTGCAAACTTTTTTTCCTGTATTCCTCATATTACCTGTTTGCAGAAAAACACAACTATATAAAATCCTTAAGGGAGGGGGTGGCCTCAAGACTACTAAGATGAAATTGACTCATATTCCGATTGATTATGATATGATGTCTTTTGCAATACATGTATTTTATTACTTTTGTAATTGATTATTTTTCATGTATTGCCGTATAACATAAGTAAGAATAGACGGTTCAGTGGGGCTTGGCGGACAGTTACTATCCAGGGTGATTTTATTTCACAAACGAGCTCCACAGCAGAAATTTAAAATGGAACCCCCCTATCCGTATTGTTTCTTTCAGTTTGTGAAGCTGATTTAGGGTTTTGAACTAGTAGCATAATAGTATCAAGCTGTAACAGTTGTTAAAAGGGCAGCATCCAAGCCCAGTATAACTTAAAATCCCCACACAATGTTTTTGTAGATCTATTCCAATATATATATATATACATGTACCGTATATATACGTTTGATCGTTATTCTAGCATTTTGTGACAGTGCTCGACAAAGGGAGTTTAATAATGATAAAAACAAAATTGACTACCTAGTTTAGGACACAGCAACAAGAAAGAAGCACCAAATAGTGTAAAACTCTGCAACTGCTGAGAAAAAGCAAGCTGCCCATTGAATGGAAAATGATTAGCAAAATGTGTTGTATACAAAGCTACAGTGACAGAGACAACAACAAAGAATCAAGAAAGCTTTACAGGACTCACTGACAACGAATTTAAAACTAGATATAACCCTCATAAATCATAATTCAAACTAGAGCATAGGAAGAAGATACGAAGCTCAGTGAGCAAATTTGGGAACTAAAAGACAAGAATATTGAACACACCATCCAATGGGAAACCATTAATAAAGTCAAGCCATATACTCAAGAAAAAAGTGCGTGCAAACTTTGGTTGGAAGAAAAATATCAAATTTTAACCAAAGCTCCCTCCCTGAGTAAAGCAAGGAGATTTTCTCTCACTGCATGCACAGAAAACATTTCCTGCTGTCAAACGTAAACACAAACCACCAGCCATTACTCATAGTCATCTGAAGAGAGCCGCACTGGCTCAAAACTCTGGAGTAATGGCAAACCAAAATTTAAACTAGGTAATCAATTTTGTTTTTATCATTATATATATGCTAGTCACTGAGTGTATAAGATAAAAAATTTCTGTTGTGATCAAAAGACATATCGTTTTACTTCGTACCTAACCCGTCTTATTCGTTTTGCCTGCATTGTCAGATTTTCAAATCAGCTCAATGAAGTCAGTTTATTCAGGAAAAAAATAATGCACATCAGCTCCTTGATAGTTATGCTGATCCTAAAAGGAGCTAAGTTAGGGGAAAGTTTGTTAACTCTGGATCAGCAGACAAAATTCATACTTGTTTTCAGTTAAATTAAATTTAATTGCTTCAACTAGTGCAAGCCATGTTTAAGTGACCAGTATACCACTCATACTTACATGAAAAAAAAACCCATGTGTCATGTTTCGTGAATAAGACGATGATGTACACATATCCATATACATGTATGGCTAACTGTAACCTGTAAGATTCTTTGATTTTGTCTTCACTAAGATTGTCAAATGTTACTTATAAAACTAAGATTTAGAGAGAGAGAGAGAGGAGTCTGTTTGTGTGTGTGTGTGTGTGTGGGGGGGGGTTGCAAAGCTGATTGAATATCAATTTGAAGATTATGATACACTGTACTTGTACTATTATTACTAGCCTAGAGAGGATGGAGCTGCACTCCAATTGTTTTGCCTTCTTTAACTAAGTATGACACTGAAGGCATACCGTACTATTATCATTCAGAATTTCTTGCCCTTTCCCCTTTTCCATTGCTTCCCACACTTCAGTTTATAATGATAATATTGAAGTGTTTAATATAGGGACTAAACAGTCTAGATCTAGAGATAAATCAATCTTTCACACAATCACCAGTCTTCAGACTTTTGTTTTACAATATTCTTTCAGGCTTTATTCCAAAATAACTGATAAATTTGAAATCAAGTCAGTAAATACTGAGTCACAGGAGCGAGCAATGTCATTTATCTATAACTATTTATTTAAAGCAAGCTAAACAGCAGGCATCAATGACAAACTCACAACCAGTCAATCTCTCTTTGTTTCTCTCTCTTGCAACACTTCTTTATATATAAAAACGTTCATGCAAGCTTTAAGAAGCATGATTAGAATATACTAGATAAGGACTCAATTAGTCATTTCATTAAAGCGACCTGGGCTGAATATTCTCAAAACAGTGATTAAAAAATTTTAATGAAAAATAGACCATCAAAAGCTTAAAAAAATTAATCTACAAAATATAATTATGTACTTTCATAAGCAAGGACCGGTTGCAAAGGCATGTGATTGGGCAGTAGCAGATTTAGGGTGTAACTGATTGATCTAGAAAACCGAAGATCTGAAGAGATGACCTGTCCCTTTGAACCTGCTGATATATAATGACTGAATTTGACAGAGCGACTGAATAGCAGAAATGCACATATCATTTGCATGAAATTTAAAGACAGTAATTTTCTGACCAATAAATACTTGATGTTCACTTTCTATACTCTAAAAGCAATATAATTATGTAATTACTGTCAGAGTATTTACAAAATAGGGCCTACCTGGGGAAACAAAATATCTGTCAATTAGTTTTAAGACTTTTTTAGTTGTTGGCATCAATGATTAAAGACAAAAAGAACAACACACTACCCTAATAAATGTGAAATAAAGAGCTCTCAAAGAATTTTAGTCTTTCTCATGAATAGGTGATCAAGATTTATTCCAGCAAGTTTAAACAGAAAAAGGGCCAAGCAATTGAATTTTAAGTCTAAACTTTATGCATGAAAACAAAAGATTTACTTTTTTCATAGATAAATTATTGTGTTAAAACCTATTTGTTTTTAAATTGGAAACTTGTTTTTTCAACTTTACAGCCACATTTAAAACCTTTTCGTCATGGCAGAGAGAGACATGAAAAAGGTCCAAAAACTGAATTTATTTAAATTCAATGGACAGTTTTACTTTTCTCTATTGTTTTGTGTTACTTACAAACTACCAATATAATAATTTTCTTTTACAATAAGGTCCAACAATTGATTTTCAGAACAATATTTGTAAAAAACTATTGCCTTAGTTAATTACTTAGGAACATCAATGGAAACAAGCAAATTTGCTTTAAAAAAATATATATATATATCCAGGTACACACTGCAGTTCTGAACTTTAAAAATTTATCTTAGATCCTCAACTTCACATGAAAGGCTGAAACATAAAAAATACAAATTTTTAGGAAGATATTGTGCAAAAGAAAAGGATGTATCCCTTTAAGAGTACAAAATTTTTTTCCCCTTTAACTCATTAAAAAGAAAGAGGTGGATAATTCCGCCAAGAAAGAAAAACCGATTGATTTCAAACTTACTCCTAGAAGATGAAAGCCATCTTACTATTTAGAGACCAGATATGGCAATATAGATCTGATACATACAACATTCCAAAGCTGTCATGTTCTTCCTTTTGCTTTTTAAAGTTTACTTTAAATATGTGTTAAGCTGGAGCAGTTTATTTGATATTAAGCAATGAGTTTAACCTCACTAACTTTTATCATGTTAAATGTGTCTATAAGTTTAAGGACAAATTGATGCTACGATATAAGCCTAGCAATAATTTCATACAATACAGTCAATACTCTTGAAGAATAATTGTTTTTGCTAAGTCCCTCACAATTTAAACAATTAAAATTCTAAATGCCAGAACATGATTTTCATATATGCATAAATCTTTCTCAAATTGTAACAAGGGTAAAAATTCTTCATTTGTGCCATCTCCCTAAACATCTTAAAATGAGAAATAAAAAAAAATTGCTTGAGAATAATGTTAACAGAACAGGCGCGGCATTGTTTGCAGATCTCTACACCTCTCAAGCTTATTGAATTAATTTGCAAAACACCATGGATAAGACTAAGAGGTTTGGTCAATGTATTGGTGTACTTACAAATGCTAATCATTGTTATAGGTCTAAGAAAAAAAAATTAAATTAAAGGATGTCACCTGTAAAAACTAAACAATAGCACTAAAGGCATTGTATAGCTGATAGCAAGTCTTTCTCCTTCGCATCTGTTCTCCGACTCACTTTAATAATTCATAACGCATATGACTATATTCTTAAAACCCAAGGAAGAAAAACTTTTGATAAATGGATACTTTCCTCATTCTCACAATATGTTTTTTTCATCTTTTTTTGAAACTTTAACCATGTCTTGAGCTATACGAGCAGCTAATTTCTTTGCCTTCTCCTCTTTTTTTCTTTTCTTTGCTTCTGCCTTCTCTTTTTCCTCCTTTTCTTCAACCATTTGCTGAAACTTTGGATCATTTGCTTGAACTTTATAGCCAAAGTAATCTCTGGCCTCTTCCAAAAGTTCCTCCTTCTTCAGGGCCCTCTCTCTTGCTTCTGTCTGGACAAGGGCTTGCCGCTGTCTGTACTCAACAATCCACTTTGGCATTTGAGCCATGTTGTGCTCAATTCGTTTTCGTCTGTGGAAAAAACATGTTACGCAATAATCAACTAAAATATGTAACTTGCTCATAACTGTATGATCAGTATGATTTTGATTCTGGGAAAAAGAATTTCATGTCGTGTAGCAATGATTACATTAACTGTCAAAGTTTTTAAAACTTATCCTAAGAGAGTTTGCTGGTTAAGAGAGGAAGAGATGGAGGGAAAAAGGAAGAAGAGAGAGAGAGGGATCTAAAAAGCTCAAAATGTTGTCTCTCTTTATTTAAGGAATAATCTGTCTCAATGTCTGATCTGTTTCTAAGCACTCCTCACAGGATAGATATCAAGTAATTCTCATACATATTACAAAGGCATTGATAACATTGAGAATTGGGTAATAACATAGATTTTTGCTGATCTATTTTCTGAAATGGGAAGAGGCAGATCAGAGGACTGCAATAGTGAAGCAAAAAGGGTTGCTGAACGGATTATTTTATTACAATTTTTTTTACAACATGAACAGAAGTCATTTCCTGGACATTTTAAACCGTGCTCCAGTTTTTATGGTTACCTGCAGGTAAGGTGGAAAACTGTACCACTGCGACGGCCCCTTAATTTCTAGATTGAGCACTTGGTACAGCTGATTATCTGTATTTATAGTGTGCATATTGTACAATGTAGTTTACAACAAAGTATCTAGATAGGCTTTGATTGCCAAAACAGATCAATTATTTTGGCAACTTTGACACCTTTTTTTAAATGTATACATGTTTCATGGTTCTGATTAGATAAGGAAAGAAGGAGTTGTAGTCAAAGACTTTGAGAAAGGTAAGTTTTCAAAGGAGGTTGGCTTGATATGATATTTCCAGTTTCCAATATTATCAATTCCTTTGATGAAAGATTGGATTTGCAATAAAAGTAAAACACATGAGTAATTAATTTATTGTGTGTTCAAGGGGATTGAGGTGGGAGGGGATGAGATCAAAATGGAAAAAGAATATTACAATATACTATTTAGGCTAAGCAATCTTTGAGCAGTGAGTAAAGTAAAAAGAAAATCAGACCAAACTAATAAGGCCTGCCCTTGAGGCTTGTCAGGCACTTGCATTTTCATTGTCTCACATAATTTAGAAGTCATCAAGTAAAAAACTTGTGTGAAAATCAGAACAAAGGATTATATTTTTCTACCAGTGATAGTGTATAAAAATCACCAAAAACAAAACAGGCCTGATACCCTGCACACACATATACTCTTAATTCATGACTTTCTTTACATGTCAGTAAACTCCTCCCATTCTTACTCTGCTTTTCAATAACAAGAGGCTGCGACTGACTGAGTGTAACAAACTTGTGCCAATCACGTCACTTTATATCAAACACCACTACTAACTACAATCCACGTGATTCGAGGAAAACTGGGGCAGGCGTCATGCCTAGTCTTTGTCAGAACTCTGTATTGAGGGTGGAGGGCAAGTAATGGGGAAGGGAATAGCTATGTGGTATAATCACTACTGTCAAGTTCTTTTATTTGCTCTTCAGTCTTTGTAACATCCATATGCGAAGGAAACAGGTTCCCTATGTGTCAGTAACCTCAAGAAGTCATCTAGTAACATGATAACGACAGACGTGCCTAAATTGCAATTTGTTTTTCACACCTCAGGGGCTCAAAATCTCCTCCTAATAGTTCAAAGAAGGAGAAACTGTCACCTTAGTTTTAATTAGTTGAAATGATATTCTTAGAAAGATACAAAAGTCTGTCAAGTATCTGAGATGGCCTGTAGACCACAAGAACGTTTCAAATTAGCTCGTCCTAATTCTATGGGCACTGCAGCTGCCAGCTCAGAGCCTCATCACCTATATTTATCCACGTTGCAGAATCAAGATTATATTCATGGCAAAATCTAAATTTAAGTACTGCGCAGGAGCATGGTTAAGATTTTAAAAATTCAAACAGTTAATACAATGTACTGACCTCTCTAATTTCTCTTCTTCTGCTGCATTTTTCTCAGCCCAGACTTGATTAAGTCTCTCAAGTAAAGTTCCCATTTTTTCTTCTTTCTCTTCCTCCTCCATGGCTTGAATAGCACTTCGACTAGGCCACATAATTCTAGGGTCTTCTCCAGATGCTGATCCATAAGAAGCAAACCTGTGCCGTCTATGGATCAAGTCTTTGAATGCTTTGTCAGGTGCATGGCCATGGTAATGTTGATAACAATCTGGAGGCATTCCTGACACAATCTTCAGATCTGTTGCAACTGTTTCTGAATCAGAATCTGAAAATAAAATAAAAAACCTATTCAAGCAAAATCCGCCCAACAAGTGAATTGATTTAAGGAAAAAACATTGCCTTTTTCTTATCCGTACGTGGCGTGGATCTTGTACCATAAAAGACAGAAAAAAAAATTGCAACCTTAGGGGACCCTAAATTGTTGATTATCCTAGTCAGGCTGATTCTTTAAAATGACATGGTTATGGAATTGCTTGTTCGTTTGTTTGTTGTTTGATAAAGCTCAATGATCTCTGGCTTTTTTTGCTATATATATATTTGTCATCTTCAGCCCTCCCTATGCAACGTGGAACTGAAGAGATGATGGAATGGAGCCCGAAGGTTATTATGGATGCAATCATAAAATATGAAAATATGAAAAAATATATATGAAATGGTGGTAGAGTCAGCCTGAAGTGAAGAAGAAGTCTAAGTAAAGTGGTTAAAGCCTTGTTTTATTTAAAATCCAAGACCTCAGTTTTTTTTATACTAGTTTATTTCATAATTCTGTCTTGTTTTGTTTGACTGTAATATTTTTTTTAATGTACAGATACATTCTTTGTATAGAGACTTATAAATGTCCCTTCTCTTAGGGTCAGGATTTTACCTGAGCTGAAGTTACTTAGATGGGGTTGTGTTTATGGGAAAGGTGTCTATGGGTTGACAATGGTGCACCGTAGGGATACTGTAATCACATGTCTAAAGTTTTAATTATGATTCATCTCCAAGGTGCTTACCATTAGTGAACTTGTGATCCAGTACAACTGGTGTGGAGCTTGTCTCTGACCGGCTAAAAAGAATTTTTGAGTTATTTGAACTAAATGGATTCTTATGAAGTAAATAATTATTTATTTGCTTCTTCTTGATTGTGTATCTCATCATTGTCAGAGGTCTTTTTGACAATAAACTCATGGTGGAATGTCTTCAAAATCAGATAGATTTTCTAGTCTTTATTATTTATAAAGTTCTTTTAACGTCCTTTAAAAGCCTTTAAGTTTACCTCGGAATTAGAGTGGGTTGGATTCTCGATACGATAGCCTTTAAGATAGATCTATATGCTACAGCATTTTTCTATCACCAAGCATTCATTCATCTTTCATGAGCTACCTGCTGTCTCGATTATTAGGCCTCTTATTACAGATCAAGATTATTAAGATCTAGAGAAAAAAAATCTAGATTCTAGGCCTAGCCCTAGGTTAAGATAAATCATGGATCCAGACCATGTTAAATATGGATATTAACATAATCTTCGATCCAGATCTATCTAAATTGGGAATCTAAGCATTTTTATTAATATTTATTTCCTACAGTATGGTCTGATTCTAACTAAATCTATTTGTTGCTTTTTGGGTACCGCTTTTTGTGCCGGGTGTAAGTGTAACTAACTGTTGAACTTGACAAATTTTTCGTTTCGCTACATCTAAAACTTTCCATTAATGAGATCTTTTTTAATTGTTAGTTCTACAAAATTGGGCTCACGCATTGGCAACAGAACAAAACTTGTTTTTATTTTATAAATAGTATTCATTTTTAGCTTTTTTTTTTTCTGTTTTAATTTCTAGTTGTGGGTCTGAAAATATAAGTTTATGACCAAAAGCATAAAAGAAAAAGAAATGGAAGACTTATACATTGTGTAATAAATTTGTATAATTTTATTATGGGCTGAGAAAAATCTGAGTACCGGTACCCTATAAAACTCTTTATTTACCGGTACCTCCCCCATCCCTTTTTAAAAGTACCGGTAACAAAACAAAACAAAACACAAAAAATACACAGAAAATACAATAAAAAAGAAATTAAAAAAAATAAATAAATAAAAAAAAATCACTGAATCTAAAAACGGTTTGCCCAACTAAATCTGTATCCTTTCATTGTCTAGACCTTGTACTCCTACTACTACTACTACTACTACTACTACTACTACTACTACTACTACTACTACTACTACTACTACTACTACTACTACTACTACTACTACTACTACTACTACTACTACTACTACTACTACTACTACTACTACTACTACTACTACTACTACTACTGCTGCTGTTGATGCTGCTACCTTAAGGTTGTCTCTGGGTTGGTTAGAGGGGAGAAAATAAGATCCATAGACGGCACAAAACAGGTTCATTGCACCAGACAGATTGGGTTATGGTAAATGGTATTATAAGTGTGAGAAAATGGTGACTTTTATTAGATATTGTATGTATTCATTTGACTCAGATTACTTCGTGATTTCTTAAGGATTTCTCCTTGACTCATGCGTTGGCTGGCATTGTAGTCTATTTTATGACGTATTTCTTTTCAGTAGTTTGGTCTCAGATTTATAGTCATTTTGCCTCTGGTCATTTTGCAGGTATTGCTATTTGTTTATCCTTGCTGAAATAATCTTTTTATTTCGTTCTTCTTCGCATTGTAAATGTTCGATTATGTTGTTTCCTTTCTCATTGAATAAGTGGATAGGCAACTGAAACTAAAATTATTCATTGTTGTATTCTTACTGCCTGTATTGTGGCTATTAATTTTGTTGAATACTGTTCTTGTTTAAGTCCCGACACACGCTCATGTGTAGCTAAGGAGCAGTGTATTTGGTACTCCACTGGTACATAAAGAACCCGAGAGTGTGAGTTGTATGGCCTTTACACACGCAGACATGTTTTGAGTTTCTAAAAAGTACAAATTAATGAACAATTAGAATTTTTTTTTTTTTTTAATGGCGTTGGGCATCATCGCAGGTCTGTGTAATACGTCACCAGCTTTGTTTTATGTGGTGTCTGCTTCACACATATGCTATAGTGTGATTAAAATTAATCTTGCTAAGCTTAGATATTGGCTTTGTAATGTAAGTTCGCAGGGTAAATATAGTTTATTTTCTATATCTTACAGCCAGTATCTCTCTCTCTCTCTCTCTCTCTCTCTCTCTCTCTCTCTCTCTCTCTCTCTCTCTCTCTCTCTCTCTCTCTCTCTCTCTCTCTCTCTCTCTCTCTCTCTCTCTCTCTCTCTCTCTCTCTCCCCAGTTCTTTATTTCCATTATTTCTTTTCCACATTTGTATTCATTGTTTGTTCCACCCTCTCCACATGTTCAGCTTCTTCGGTCACTGTCACCTTTCACGAAATACACTTTAACTTCATTACAGTTTCGTTATCTCTGGCTCCCGGCCATTTCTCCCTATGTTTTCATCTTTGCCTCTTTTTTTTTTTTTTTTTTTTTTTCAATCAATGCCTCCTTCTTGATCTCACTACGCCCGCGTTTCTTTTCTTGCTTCCTTCCCTCACCCTCGCTCTGTCTGTGTTACATCCCCCTTTCCCTCTCTCTTTTTCTTTCTTTCCCTCTTTTTGTCTCTTTTCTAGCGTTCGAGCACACCCTCTCCATTCATCTCATTCCCTCACCTCCTTTTCATCACTCTTACTCACTCAAACACACATACATACACCCTCTCTCTCTCTCTCTCTCTCTCTCTCTCTCTCTCTCTCTCTCTCTCTCTCTCTCTCTCTCTCTCTCTCTCTTCTGTCTCTAGGTTAATGCATGTTCATGTGACTTGCTGCTGTTCACCCCCATCCCTTTTTCATCTTTTTCTATATCTCTCTACCTGTCTGCTCCCTAGTCTTCCTAGCCCATTCTATCTACTCCCTTTTCCCTCTTATCTATTTTTCTCCGTTTCCTTTTCCACCTCGCCCTTTCCCCTCTTTTTTCTCAATCTCATGCTTGTTTGCAATTCAGGGCATCTATCATTAATGCGCTCTTACTTCTTTCTGCCTCTCTCTAGTACTCTCTCCCTTCATTTTCATTATAAAAATTATTACAGGCTTATAATTTATCTAAGAATTTTGCTGTTACCAAGATGCATTCGTGTTTCAGATATTTATACATTTTAAATACATTAATATTGTTGCTGTAGCATTATTAGTCTTTTTAACTGCAAGAGTTCTAATATATATATATATATATATATATATATATATATATAAAATATATATATATTCATATAAAAATTATATACAGAGAGAGAGAGAGAGAGAGAGAGAGAGAGAGAGAGAGGGAGGGAGGGAGGAAGGGAGGGAGGAGAAGGGAGAGACAGAAAGAAACACTGACCAAGATGTAGAAGTCACTGGATTCAAGTTATAGATACATTATCTTGATTCTAAATAGCCTGCATGTTAAGTCAAAGTACACTGCTTGTTTAACTGAAGAGGTCTATCTCATTTCCTTTTGTTTCTTAATTATTCTTTCTATTTTTTTTATTTGTCAATTTAAATCTCATAAGCTTGATAAGCGTAACATCCACCACTGTTTTTGTTTGTGTTTCAGTCACGTGACTGGAGACTCTATGATAATAAACCTGGTATCTA
>JAWDGP010005988.1:0-17500 GCA_033675545.1 Elysia crispata
ACCTTACTGATTGGCTTGCTGATAAAGCACTCTCCTCAAGGTCTATCCCACTCTAGTCAGATTCTAAATTGATTATGGATGAAATGTACGTGGATCTAAAAAAAAAATATGTTCCAAAGCAGCTTGATACAATCCACCTTCATGGCCTGCGTATTGCCTTAGCAGCATTTCAAACTTCAACGATTCAAAGGCTCTACAGGAGATAGGAGAACCATCCGCAGAACAATTGTACAGTACCTTACATCATTTTTATTTCAAGGTAAAAAGTAATCTTTACTTGTTAAAATTTCTTCTCCATCCTTTGGTCTGTGACTTGAGGTTAAAAATATGTAAGCAAAAACCTGTTGCTTGCTAAGTCAAGCCAGACTGCAGATTTTAGTTAGGCAAAAAATCTGTGTGTGAGAGAAAATAAGTAAATGGTCTTGTTTGATCAGCGTATAAATAAAACTGCCTAGCTTTCCTGAATCAAGGCCGACTGCAGATTTTATTTAGTCTATAAAAGCAATGCTCTTGTAAAAAGAAATGATGTTTTACAAGTATCCTTGCAAAGAATAATCAAGACATTTCCATGGTTAAAGCAATTCAAATAGATCTCAAGAAATTAAGTCCTGACCAAGAGCATGTGAGAATTTATAATATATTCCGAGTTACCCTGATGTAAAAACGAGTGACAAATTTCTAATTAAGAATAGTTTTTCATTACATTTCAATAAAGCAGATCCATACCACCAGCTCCAAAGGTCATTATTCTCAGACTTTGAACAGGCCACAACAGACTGAACTCCCACCTCCAGACAAAGCTAGGTATTGATGCATCCGATCAGTGCCCCTGTTTAAGTGCGGCCATGACGGCAGACCATATCCTTCAGACCTGCCCCAACTACGACCATTTGAGGTCCCAAACCTGGCCTGAGGTAATAACCCTACAAAGAAAGCAGCCTCAGAGATCTGCAGGACACTGCTGCCTTTATAGAGGAGACTGGTCTGTCCATCTAGCAGCCATCGCAAAGACGAAGAAGAAGTTTTACATTACAGCTAAGGAGATAAAAGATCCTTTTGCAGCTTGCCTTAGAGTACATGACATGTTTAAAGCCATGTTCTCTGGGCAAAATAATATATTGCAAAAATAATAGCCAATGATATGACCTTAAAATTCTGCAGGACTTAGCTCTCAGAACATACAGCTTATGAAAGAAAAGGGGGGGGGCAGAATTGGCAGATACAAACAGAGCAGTTGATTGACTGACTGACTTTTAGCAACCCCAGTTCACCACAAGTGATGATCAGTTTCTTAATATTATTGACTAATCACAAGAAACCAAACTAGGTCCCGTCATAAACCAGGGTTTTGTTACCAGATTGATGAAGGTGAGAAAAGATACAATAAAGTTGAGAAAAGCCTGCTCTTGGCTAACAATTTGTCCACCTTGGAGAGTAAATGTTTCAAACGACCCAGAAGGCAAATACCATAAAAACCAACACACAGTAAAGAGGACTTGTTAAGGGAAAAATGTCGATAATGAAAGACATCTATAGTTATTCACACTTTAGTTTCAGTCGTGAAATCAACCCCGCAAAACTTTCTTATGCCTCCAGGTTGCTCCGAAGATGATGTACTAGATTGAAATTACATTGTAATAACAATGAGCTTGTTGCAGTACAACTCTGAGAAATTTGTCCCTCGTGATACTGACTTTGGAATCATGAAGATCATCAATTACACAGGTTATCACCCTCCTACAGAAAAAAAACCAAATAGGACTCCATAAACTAAAATAAAAACAGCCAAGCAGTAGACAAGATGTTGAAGACAGGTATAAAAATGGAATATTATATATAGATTGGTTATTCTATGGTCATAAAAGATGAGGATGGATCAAGGAAACGCTGTAAAGATTGATAAATAACATGTACATTTTAATTAAGTCCAACCTGTTTCATAATTCATGATGGGGCCTCAGTAAATGACAAAGCAGAAATAACTTGGGCAATGGTGGGGAGGGTTGAGGAGAGTTGATAAAAACAAAGGAGATAATTATGTAGTAATTTCACTTTGGTTGGTTACTTCCCTTGTGGTGCTTTATGCCATGGCTTCAACAAACTTTGCATTCAACAAAGTGTTTAAAATGACCAAACTAATTCTTTGAGTCTAAGGTGTACTATAAGTGAAAATGAGAATGCATCTCTGAGGAATAAATAAGAAAATATAGGTTAGAGGCTTGATGCATGAAAAGAACTTACAAAATCCTTTGTGAATATATAAGCAACTAATGCTTGAAAATCGGCACCTCAGACAACAGATGTGCATGTTTAACACAGATTTGAAACTAACAATCAAATGGTTCAAGACTAGAAGAGGTTCATGGGGGATGAGCTTGACTTGCTCTCAATGTAGAGTTTATCCAAAACTTGACAAGTAACTGGTTCATCTGTCACTTGTCCATTCCAACAATGAGACTTATTCTTCAATGAAAGGTAGCTTAAACAGAGAAAACAAAGCCAAAGTTTAGTTGAAACTGAACTTAAATTCCCAGTACCTTTGTTCTATATGTTGTAGATACATCTTATCATCCAATCCAAATGTAGTGCCCAAACAATTAGTTGGCTTCAAAGTTCGTCATGTATTCATATTCTCATTTTGTCACATACATAACTGAGTGGCAAGAGCTGCAGAAATCAGGACACAATTCATTCCAAGAAATATTTATCTTTCTTGGTCTTATGAATTTGAAACCAGATTGCAGCAGTCTATCTGACAGGAACGTCCATCAACGTCCAAAAGGCCGAAAGTGTTACCTTCCTTTCTAAATTTAGAGAAATAGAAAAATGTTTGATGTCACGAATTAACTAATTCAAAATTTTCATTTATTAGCCCCCAAAAGCAAGATAGCCCCAAATGTTTGAGTAAGGATTATTGCATGAGCACAACATCGCTCTTGTTGGATGTACGACTGTGCTGGAAGTAATTCTTAGTCCCTGTGTATGAATGTCACTCTTGCATAAAGCTCTAAAAATGAGATACAGTGAGATTTCTTCATAAACCTTTAATAAACCATGTTTTATGGTTCATTTCCGAAAAAAATATCAACAGAAGACACAGAGGACTACAATTACACAACTACAATACAGCTAAATAAACAGCCATACATAGGAATAGACTAGTAGCATAGACCACAGGTAAAAGCAATAATGGAAGAGAAGAGAGAAGAGAACAGATTGCTGGTAGAAGTCTTAGTGCTAGTGCCAACGCACGAGGAAGACAAAATAACTCATTACTTGAAGGTAATGATGAAAGACGGAAAAGGCATCAGAGAGAGAAGATTATAATTTGTCACAATGACAAAGAGACAATATGAATACCATTTCTACCAGAGTATGCTCCATTGGCCCATTACATGCCTAAACAGATACAGAGGGAGAACGGAGGACCTAGTTGAAAGGAGCAAGAAGATAACAGGAAGGAGACAGAAGTAGGGAAGGAAGCATCCCGCAAAGATGCTAAGCTGAATGAGAAGAAAGAAGAAGCGCCAACGAAACTGACAAATCAAGAAGAAAGCAAGATACAAAAAAGAGCAAAGCACGATTGAGCAGAAAGAGAAGCAAAGAAGAATCAAAAGAACAAAAATCACTTGAATAAGAAGCATGACCATCAGTAGAGAAAGAAGAGGAAAAAGTAGCAATGGAGATTCCACGCACATCATAAATAACACTCCTCTAACAACTGAAACCCAAGGAAGATGTATGTGAGTGAGCAGAAAAGGAATACGAGAATTACAACCAGTGGTAAAGCATACAGAGGCAAAGCTTAAGGAGAGTAGGACAAGAGTGGATGGAGTTGATGGAGCAGTAGGTTTAGATTAGATCTATGGTAGCAGATATATTATGATAAACCCATGCCTATATTAGATGCACATAATTATGACGGCTGCGATGTAAACAACCCTGTACCACCAAACTAAGACTGCCCTTATCAGATTCTGCATGTTTGTCTCTAGGTCACATCTATTTTAACATAATCTATTATCTGTTTATATGAAGTGCTCTAACAAAATGCTTTTAGTTTTTTTTCTTCTTTAAAAAGCTTATAGTCTTCATTGATTTTTTTCATTTATAAGGAAGATAATTCATGAATGAGGTCAGCTGGAAGGTTTAGTTTGGAAAGATAAAGTTCCATAAATTAATTGATAAAAAAAATTACTAAAATTATGTGATGAATTATTTTGAAAAATAATCTGAACTGCATGACTTTTATTCAGTATCAAACATATAACACTAAACAATTTGTCGAAACATTACAACGAAGAGAGCCTTGGTCCTTGATTGCATGAAGATGTACAAAATACCCAATTCCTTTTCCTGGCTTTGAGACAGGGACTTTTGTGTAGTTACCAATAGAAAATTGCGCCAAGTGGCGACAAAAGTCCTTATCTTTTCCCAGACTCCCACACGTGTTAGTGTAGAATTGCTTTCAAAATATGTATTGAGTCAAGGTCTTAAAACTAACTATACGAGCAAATAAAGAAGGAAGTGAGTCAAGTTTTGCAGGCCCAGGCATAAAGAGCAAAATGCTGACTTGATACAGAAACGCAGCCGCTGCTTTTGCAGCAATCTGGACATTGCAGGTATGGATGAAACCCAAATTTTCAAATGATGAGATCAAGTTCTCTTTCTACCATGTGCTAGTAGCAAAGTCAGTTCAAACAAAACTATTTGAACCTACAGGCAAAAGCAAGCACTGGTGACAAGCCTATCTAATGAATTTTACTGGGTCATGTAAAACATGAAATCCACCCACAAATTTCAAGAAAACATAACCTCAGTCACACAAGGTAAAAATAAATGAAGATCACCAATGACACAGGTTACCACTCTCCTACTTAAAAAATCAAATAGGACTCCATTACCTAAAATGCAATCAGCAAAGTTGTAGACAAGATGTTGAAAACAGACATGTTGCCTAGTTTTTCAGTGATCATAAAAGATGAGGATTGATCAAGGGAATTCTTTGAAGATTGATAAATAACTTTTATATTAAGTCCAGTGTGTTTCATAATCTATGATAAGGCCTCAGCACATGGCCAAGGAAATTTGAATTTCTTTGCTCTACTTTAGTTGAGCACTAGAACTGGTTCTACCGCCATCAATCAGTGCGGTTTTAGCCGGTGAACTGAGGTCATGTGCACTGCCTAATCCGTATCACTCGGTGATGCACTAGAACTGGTTCTACCGCCATCAATCAGTGCGGTCTTAGCCGTTGAACTGCGGTCACGTGCACTGCCTAATTCTTATCACTCGGTGATGCACTAGAACTGGTTCTACCGCCATCAATCAGTGCGGTCTTAGCCGGTGAACTGAGGTTATGTGCACTGCCTAATCCGTATCACTCGGTGATGCACTAGAACTGGTTCTACCACCATCAATCAGTGCAGTCTTAGCCGGTGAACTGAGGTCATGTGCACTGCTTAATCCGTATCACTTGGTGATGCATGTCTATGCAGGGTAGAAATAAAACCATGGTATTTTTAAGGCATTTTAATCAGTCTTTGCTCTGCAACTGCTCAAGAGTGGATTATATTTGTTTTCTCCATAATTCCCCGTTTTCCGCAATATATTCATGAAAATTTGATGATCTAGCAAATATAACTCTTATGAAAGTGAGATGTTTGCAAATGAGGAGTATATCTTTATTTAAATTGAACTTTGAAAACATAGGCAAGTAAGTTGTTATGCTAATTATAAAAATTTGGCTCGATGAATAAACTTTGTTTCTCCCACATTGCAACATGCAAAATAATAGTTTGAAGGTGATGTGATTTTTGTTTCTTTATAAGGTACCTTATAACCTTAATGAAATTTTTTTTAAATATTCAAGCTTCATTCACAATTTTACCAATCATAATATATGTTCAAGAGAAGCTCATGAATATAAACAATCTGAAGCATCTGTGTCCTATGTGCTTGATTGCGTATAATTTGAGGACAGCAAACAGTAGAAGTCACTTGGGCTCAGCTATTTCCTGAGATATTTTATTATTTTATGACTTGCTCATTAAAAATGATAGTGAGGACACGCATTTTTAGTCTCTTTGTATGAATGCCACTCTTGAAATGAAATACAGTGAGATTTCTTTATTAAACCTTCAAGGATACCATATTTTGAGATTCATTTCAAAAAAAAAATTATCAACAGAAGACGCAGAGGACAAACAAATGCAAAAACGAATTGCCCATTAATAGTAAGCAACTGTCATCATGACATCATGAGAGAAAGCATGTGACTGATTTTCAGATAATACTCACCTAATTGTGCTTGGCCTTCAACAAGCTGACAATAGAGCCTCTTAATGTTCTTTTATTATTGATGCTGTGTCACAGAACCTGTTTGGCCAAGGACTAGATTTGCCTTCAGCGTTAAAGCAGGTAAAATCCACAGTGGAGTTTGTATTTTTCTACTATGCAGGCAACAGAAAAAAATCCTGAACTCTTCAGATATATATAACACTGCACACAGACAGAACAACTTGACAAAAGTGCAAATACAGCGGAGAGCAGATCATACATTCAGACAGCTCTTTCATCAATCTGGGCTCCAGCGAAGAATCCGGAACTTTTTGAGGACAATTAATCTCCTCAATAAGCTTAGAAACTTGTTCAGCCTAGTATCAACTAACAAAAAAGATGAAATTTTCAAAAAAGTTTTCCAAGGTTGAACAGAAAAGTCAACACATACAAGGGAACAGCCCTACATAAAAATCCAAGGTGATGGAAAGTCGCAGGACTAGATCTTGACCTACCTTCAGGTCTATTCCTCTTGCTTGCATTCTAGAGGTTCTGTTCAATGGGCAAATCACAGACTGAAATTTATATTCTGTTAACACCTTTGTCATTCAGAAAGATGCCAAAAAGATCACAGCAAAATTGTACTCAGCCTATCTGAGTTTGAAGCCCATCACCCAATACAACCTTAACAATTACCTGGCTGTAATATTGAAAATTGGTTTTGACCCTAAAGCCTTGGATAGAGACTCTATAACTTCAAAAAAATGGGAATCGCATGGTATTGCTATGAGGAGGAAAGAATTCTATTTACAAGCTTTCAAGGACAAAAAGACCAAGATACCATGTATTTGGTTAGCACTGACATTGCTGTGGGAATGGTAAAAAGGTGCACAAAGCAGTCCCTTTTCTGGAATAAAATGTCAGAATGAATGGGGATAACCGGGTTGACCAGCTAGATGGTTTCTACAATGAGTTTGACAGAAAAATGTACAAGTGGTGGAAAGAACTATTCCATTGAATCCTAGAACTGCACCATAAAAACGCAATGTTTTTGTATAAGAAAACAGGACTGCCCCAAGCATGCCGAATAAGAATTAAAACAAAAAAAACCCTAGTCAAGAAATTTGTCAAAAGTTAAGTCAATATACTACTCCAAGCGCTTTGAGTAAAAACTGTTTATAAAAAAATCATGTTTCTCAATTGCTCCAAAATTGTTAAAAAAGGATGGATACTTTATGTTTTAACAATATTTTAATATTTCAAAATAAGATTGCTATCTACCGTGAACACCCCTCTACAAGTTACCATTAAAATATTGACAATCCAATGAGATAAACCAGCCTTACCCAGTTCACATGCTCTCGACCAATGAGAGAAGCGCTCTTAGCCATGTGACATCACAAACCAAATATCAGCTGGGGCGCTGCCCCGTAGGCTAAGCCGGCCGGCTTGACTTAAATGCCAAGTGCCATTATTGTGAAAGGGTGAATGTCTTTCAAAGACGAATATGAGTATAAATAAGCCGTCAAAAACTAATGTAATAAGTAAAAACGGCACAAGAAATGTAAAAAAAAAATTATCTGTCCAAAGATAAAATGCGTAGTCCTGGTTTAAGGGAGCGGCAAATGAAAAGAAAAAATTTGCACAGAAACAACACTTCCAACGGCAGATTGATTGTGTTTCAATGCAGAAGTGTAGAACAATTATCTTTTCTGTTTGTACACCAAGTTTCATCAAGATACATTATTAATCGACACTGTAGTTGTAACTACAAAACGGCAACCGGTGCTTACTCAAGGTCCATTTTTTTGCCTAGGTCTACGAGCCGTAACATACTGAATTTTAGCTACAGTTGTCTAGCCTGCAGGCAGCGGATTGGCATTGACAAATTTGAGGCTTTAAGTGTCTCAGTAATGTTTTAGCAAGAGGCAGATAAAACGAAGGTCATCCTTAAGTCTGAAGCTAGCTTGATTCAGAGATATGCTGGAAATATCCACCAGATCTCCCACTATTTGGAAGAAAACACTGCATCATATGCAGCAAATTCGGTAACAGCCATAGTACCGATTTGTTTTGTAAAAGATGCTTATATGTAAATCTCAAGGTCTGTTTTGAACAATATTACACTTCCCAGGGAAATCAAAACAAACGGTGTTGTAGTGTACATAGATGTAAATAGTTGAAAATTTCCTCTTTTTTATCATTTTTTCTTGTAAATACTACCAGAATTATGTGACAAAATATTTTTTTTCAGGATGAATTTCTGCAAAACTTTTTGTCCACATGGACACTTTCTGTATTGCCCTTTAGATTACATGCAAATCAAATGCCTGGGAGTATATGAAGTTCTTGGATTTTTTTTTGCTTAAAGGTTAAAATTAGATCCTCCTTTTTTAGAAATTTTTTTAAAGAAATAGTATCATAATCCTTGTTTATGAAAAAAAATGGCGTATTACATGAAATTCTATGAACGAGTTTGTTGGCTAGTCGGACCGATATTCAAAAACACATCTACTTTGTGTAGACGACTTACTTGGGCACTGTAAGACAAGTCGTTCGGCAATGTGGGACTGTGTCTCTTTTCAAAATGTATCACATATCAAGCTCAAACATGCTGATGGCTCTATATATCTTAATAATTCATGTGGTAATTTTACCTGGAGAAATAAATAGTATGTTTTTGTTTTTGCAGTCACTGACAAAAGAGACCAACAAAATTTTGTTTTTTTTTCCTTTGAAAAAATAGGTTTGTAGGCACATTAGCATGGTTTTAGTGTTCCTTTTGGATGTGATTTTCTGAGGTTTTGAAATTTGCCATTTTTGCGCAGATTTTCTCCCATGCTGTGAAACAATGCAGCCATTTTCTCTTTATACTTTTTATATAGTGTAACATTATTATCATTACCTAATAATGTAAAATATGTATTTTGGTTTGACTCTTTATCTACCTTGCCTCTCTTACCTGGCAACTGAAATTAATAAATAAAACACTTCCGGTCATGAAGTGGTTAGAATGAATACATGTCGTTCTGTTGATTCCTTACAATCGTCTTGAAAGTAAATGCATCCCTTCATATGATCACTTTTACATGGTGTCAGAATAAAGTGTATTGATTATTCTACAGTCTAGAATTCAAATTAACGAAGGATGGCAACATTTCACCCTCCTGAAAACTTTGATTTCATGCGGCCAGCAGGTTGGCCAGAGTGGCGTGAACGTTTCGATCGCTACAGAAAAGGATCGAAACTCTACAAAGAAGACGAAGGTGTACAGGTCAGCACACTCATCTACGCACTAGGCAAAGAAGCTGATAAAATATTCAAGACCTTCACCTTCACCAATGCAGCTTATGCTAACAAATATGAACCGGTGTTACAGAAGTTTAACGACCACTTCGTACCATGAACAAACACCCTTCACGAGCGTGCAAAGTTCTACAACAGGCACCAAAAGGTAGAACAATTTCATAGAAGTCTCCATGACTTAGCATCCACATGCAGTTTTGAGAATCTAGAAGAAGCAGTCAGAGACAGACTTGTGATTGGCCTTCTAGATAAGGAAGTAGCTCAAAAACTTCAGCTTGAAGATTTGTCTAAAGTGACTCTGAAATACGCTGTTGACACTGCTAGGCACTATGAACTGGTAAAAGAACAACAGACATCAACATCAACAGCATCAGTTAATGCTGTGAGTAGGTCTACTCCACACAGTTCAAAGCAAAGAGGTAGAGGAGGCGCCTATAAGTCTAGTAGGGGCCACAATAACTCTCGTGGAAACTCCCATTTTCAGCCTCAAAGAGGCCAAAATTCCAGAGTCTCAAGCTGTGGAAACTGCGGCTATCAGCATGCCAAACAGTCTCAGTGCCCAGCTCGCGGCAAGACCTGCAGAAAATGCAATAAACAGAATCATTTTGCACGTGTGTGTCGCTCTAGCAAGAATATCAACGAAGTGGAAACATTCTTCACAGAGGCAGTCACTGAGGAGAACGAGGAGGTCTTCTTCATGGGATCTGTTTTTGATATCAACAATGTAAGACAAGAAGCGGAACCACCCTGGTTTGTGGATATCAACCAATGTGGGCTAAGTACAATATTCAAGATTGACACGGGAGCTGATGTGTCTATGGTCTCTCGTAACATACCGGTGAACCAAAAGCTCTGCCCAAAGCCGAAACTGACAAGATCAAACGCCATTCTTCGAGGCCCAGGAGGCTTGATTCACCATGAGGGTGAATTCCAAGCCTGCTTCTCTCACCGTTTGACCTCAGTAAATGCTCGCTGTTTTGTTATAGACAGTTCTGAAACTTGCTTAGTCGTGACATTGTGAGAAAACTGCAACTTGTTCAAAGAATCAACAGCATTCGGAAACCTTTGCATCCTGGACCTGACCCACTGTTTAGTGACCTTGACGCTAACCCCGTCAAATGTGCCCCAGTGCACATTACGATTACTGAAAATGCCAAACCATTCAGTATCGCGACTGCCCGCAGAGTTCCTTTCCCGATCCTCAACAAGGTCAAACTGAACTGGACAGGCTTGAAAAGGCAGACATCATACACCCAATTGAAGAGCCTACAGACTGGTGTGCACCAATTGTACCTGTGCTGAAAAAGGACGGTTCGAACGTAAGGATAACAACCGACTTTAAGGAGCTCAACAAAGCCATAAAGCGGGAACGTTACCACATCCCAACATTGAAGACCTACTTCAACGACTGAAAGGAGCAAAAGTCTTCAGTAAACTAGATGCTCGATCTGGTTTCTTTCAATCGCCCCTTGATGAAAAGAGTCAGAAACTCACCACTTTCATCACCCCCTTTGGGAGGTATTTTTACAAACACCTTCCACAAGGAATCTCCTCAGCGCCAGAAGTTTTCCAGCGTACGGTCAAAATGATGATTAACCCTCGTCATATTGTTTGCTACTTCGACGACATCCTCGTCTTCAGTGATGACGAGAAGAACCATGCCAAAGGTCTGGAGGAAACAAAGAACCGCCTCTGCAATATCGGCTTGAAAATCAACGAGGAAACATGCTCATTTTTTTTTAAGGAGATCGACTTTTTGGGATTTTTTATCTCAGAAAATGGAGTCCGCATCGACCCTAACAAAATTGCTGCAATAAAAAACATGAGTGCGCCAACCAACATCAAAGAGATCCAGAGATTCTGCGGGATGGTCCAT
Organism: Elysia crispata; assembly: GCA_033675545.1. Lineage (NCBI taxonomy): Eukaryota > Metazoa > Mollusca > Gastropoda > Plakobranchidae > Elysia > Elysia crispata. The sequence continues at coordinate 11,462 of JAWDGP010005988.1, forward strand.
TTTCTAGGCAGGCATCTAAAAGGATTGTCGACCGTTCTGCGTCCTATTTCCCAACTTCTTGAAAAGGACACAGCATGGTATTGGGCCCCCCAACAACAAAAAGCTTTTGAGACTGTCAAAGAAATGCTCACCACAGCCCCTACCTTAGCGATCTACAACCCTGAGAAACCAACGGTCGTGAGCTCTGATGCGAGCAGCTATGGCCTCGGCGGAGTACTCATGAAGCAGCACAATGATGGCTCATGGCGCCCCATAGCTTACTGCTCCAGAACGCTGACTCCAGCAGAAAGACGTTACGCACAGATCAAAAAAGAATGTTTAGCTGCAGTCTGGTCGTGTGAAAGGTTTGATAGATACCTTGTAGGACTGCCCTCATTCACGATTGAAACGGACCACAAGCCCCTCGTACTCCTCATCAACACTCGTCCTCTCACCAACACACCCATCAGATGTCAACGCATGCTGATGAGGCTTGCCCGGTTCAATGCCAACGCTGTATATATGAGTGGAAAAAATCTACATGTCACTGACACACTCTCACGCCAACCTCTGAGAACCACAACTGATTCAGCGACCACCCTTCAGAATGACATCACACCTCATGTCAACTTCATCTCGTCGTCTAAGCCTGCATCAGATGCATTCCTGGAAAGAATCAAAGATGAAACAGCAAAAGACGAGCGTCTCTCCATTGCCCTTAACTACACAGCAAATGGATGGCCTGATTATAAAGAGGACTGCTAGTTAGGTGCAAGGCATCTCTACCAAGCCCAGTCAGAGCTGAGTATAAGTGATGGTCTTCTCCTAAAAGGTGATTGCATCATTATCCCAGCCACTCTGCAGAAAAAAGTCTTGGGTCGCATTCATCAAGGACACTTTGGCATCACTAAGTGCCGTGAGAGAGCCGCCTCAAGCGTGTGGTGGCCAGGAATCAGCAAAGACATTAGTGACCTGATCGGAAAGTGTCGTGTTTGTCAAGAGAAACAATCATCTCAGACACGTGAACCTCTTTTGACCTCTCCCCTTCCTCAGAGACCCTTCCAGCAAATGGCTGCTGACTTGTGTGAACACAATGGAAGACATTATTTAGTCGTGGTTGACTATTATTCTCGATACCTTGACATTTGTTTCCTGTCCAAAACAACTTCACAAGCAGTAATCGGACACTTGAAAAAAATGTTTGCCCGTCATGGCATACCAGAAACTCTTGTCTCAGATAATGGGCCACAGTTCAGTTCGTCTGAATTCAAAGCATTCTCAGTCTTTTGGAACTTTCAGCATGTGACTACAAGCCCTCACTTTCCTCAAGTTAACGGTGCCGCTGAACGTGCTGTTCGAACTGCAAAACATATTCTCAACCAAGATGATGTGTTTCTGGCATTGCTCATATACCGAGCATCTCCCATCGTTGAACTGAAAGCTAGCCCAGCAGAACTGGCCTACGGAAGAAAGCTCGGACAACCCTCCCTGCCGCCCCAAAGTCCCTTGTACCAAAGCTGGTGGACAAACCATCCCTCGATACCCGCCACAACGCATACCGTCACCGTCAACAAATCTACTACAATCATCATGGTGCGCGACATCTTCCCAACATGTCTCCTGGTGACCCTGTCCTCGTTAAACTCGACGGACACAAAGGTTGGAAACAGAGTGGAGAAATCATCAAACCAGTTGCGAAGCGATATCCTATCTACTGAAAACCCCGGAAGGCTCTGTTCTCTGACGCAATAGGAGAAACATTCGCCCACTACATGTGAATGACAACGATCCACCGCTGCCATTTCCAAGGTTTGTAGCAGCTCCCACCTCCTCAACTGCTGTTCCTGCACCAACCATCACCACACCTACTGACACCCCAGCAGTCGTGCCTGCCAATACTCCCATCAGTGCAACTGATGGCACTTCAGCCCCAAGTTTCCCCTGTCGCCTCTTCCGCTGCTCCCCATAGTGCTTGTTCAACAACCATCACCCGCAGCAGTCGTGAGGTTAAAATCCCTGTGCGATTCCAATAAAGGAATCAAATATATGGCCTTTGACCAGGTGGCAATAGTGTAGCTTAGTATTGCCCCTTGGTCCTCTTTAATTTTTTTTTCACCTCTAGGGATGTGTAGTGAAATAATTCATTTTAAAAAATTTGGATTACCTTTAAAGATGACCAAGAACGTTACCCAGTCCCAGAGAATCCTGTTCTTTTCTGACGACATGAATGAGCTCTTTTATTATTTTTTCTTTTTTTTTTTCTTTCTCTTTTACTTTGACATTTGTTTAACAAATTTCGTCTTGTCTATTCAAAGAAGAGGATAGACAATCTTAAATTTCAAAGTGCTAATACTTCTTTTTCTAAAGAAGGGGGCGAATGTTAATAATTTTGTAAAATGAAAGACACATCTCTGATAGATTATCAACTGTATATTCAACCTTTTATGCTTCAAAAGTTCAAGTTTAGTTTAATTTTTAAGGACATGACTCATTGTGAAATTACGGTTATGAATTAAACAAACGCTGTTGTGTATAGAACGGGTCTAATACATGTATTACAATAAACTTTAAAGAGTACGCAGAGGGGCGAATATTTTTACCTTAGAGGAAAAGTTTTGTCCATTTTTCTTGTATCTCATATTCCTCATTGAATTTTAACGTTTTAGAATCCTTTCCTTTTTTAGTTCAGCATTAATTGCTTTTAGTAAACCTATTCACTCAAGGAGAGAGATGTAACATTATTATCATTATCTAATATAGTAATAATGTAAACTATGTATTTTGGTTTGACTCTTTATCTACCTTGCCTCTCTTACCTGGCAACTGAAATTAACAAATAAAACACTTCCGGTCATGGAGTGGTTAGAGGGAATACATGCTGTTCTGTTGATTCCTTACAATCGTCTTGAAAGTAAATGCATCCCTTCATATGATCACTTTTACATATAGTATAACCTAGAATCTTGTTAAAAAAAAAATTGAGCTCCACTGTATTGCTGTCTAACAGCTCAAGAATTTTAGAGAATTTTAAGCAATAGTTTGTGAGATAGCCACGCAATGTAAACATTCTGATATTCTTTCATGTTTTGATCCATTTCTTGTTGCACAACTGCCTTTTTTGCGCCTTTGTATTTTCAAAATTTTATTATATAAGCCTAGAGATTCCCTCCCTGATTGGTTATTTACAAGTGTTATATTATCTCTTTCTGTCTTTAAAGTTGAGATACACAGACACAAAAGTGGCATTTTAGCTAATTGAGCACATCTTTTTTATTTTCTAAGTCCCAGTAAGCTCTATCCATTTATGGTTAAATCTTTTTAAAACCATTTTTTTTTAAAATTGGTTCACAATACCTACTAAGACTAGAGGCGTAGAGTGGGGGAAAGATGAAAAAATTTTAAACAAGATTGCACTAAGACCAGAAACCATATATATGGCAAAAGCAATGAGGTAAAGCTGAGCCTAATGTATTGAAAGTCTGCAAATGCCTGTTAACCTGATCTGACACAGGATTAGCGGAGGCATGGATAGGGTTAGGAGATAGCAGAGAAGAAGCATGGTGGTTTCGGATCTTGGCAGGTAGAGAACATTTGATTCCCACAGATCCTGTTATGGCGGATTCCACGAAAAGGGGTGAAGAAGGTCGTGCCAAATTAAATGCCTTTTATTCCAGACTTTTAATACATTTATGACTCTGATTTATGTTTTTATCATTCTTGACAATGTGAATAAACTACCATATCAAAATAATTCGGTTTTGACTTGTCTATGTATTTTTTTAAATTTTTTTTGTGTTCCGATTGTCAGAAAATGCGTCACACAAAATGTCCCATATTTACTATCACAAGGTTCGGGTGACTGCTGTGACTAAAAAAAGAACCCGAACATGATGCCTGGTGGTTTCTTTGTATTCTTAAAAGTGTGCGCTTTGTCTACAATCATTTTGAACCGATCGAGTCCCTTTTTCTTTGTGTGAGGGAAATGGGAAAACCCCTATGACGTCAGCGTGTTGTGCGTCGCCTTGAAGCATTGGCGTTCGGAACCACTTTTTTCATCAATATCGGGTCTTTATCGCGTATAAATAGTAGACTCCATTGAGAAATATATAACTATCGGGAATAAATCGATTTTAGCCCTCCGATATAATTTTCAACTGCCTCAGACTAAAAAAAGAATACACCATACCCTATGTGTCGCCTCGTTCTGACTGTCGGAACTTCCATTGATGTTTCACTTTCTCGCGTCACAAAGGCTATTGATACGGATATTTTGTTGTACAAGAGCTCTAGTGTTGCTACTTTGATTTTACGTTAACGGATCTTCTTTGAGAGGTTTGTAAAGGTGAATTTGTAACGTATTGTTAATGTGTGTCGCCTAACCATCGGAATCAGCGTTCAGAACCGCAGCCTAGATCTAGACTTTCGGAGGTCTTCAAACCATATATACTTACTTGCTGTACGCCTCCTATGGCGCCAATATGAAAAACAAAACCCGTTTCAACATAATTGAATGGCTTTTGACGAAAAAAGTAATTTAATTGCACCTGATCTGAAGTTCATCGGTTTAAGACGAATTCTTAATATTTTATACGAAGGTCAGAATCCCGACGAACAGGAAGTTCCGATCATCTGAAATAGCGACATATGTATATATTGTGAAATACCTTTTTATATTAAATTATTGTTGTTCTTGACTTAAATGACTATACTTGAATAGTTTTAGTATTGTTCCAATGATATTTTGATGTATTGGTGCAAAAAAAAAAAAATACTGCTGTAGTGTTGAAGATACATCCTCATTGACAAAATCAACCTGCGCTGAAGTTTCATTACACATGAGGTAAGGTGCACCATTTTTGTTGTAACTCGACAATAAAAGATCTCTAGGTCTTAAAAATTACATACTTAAATTCAGCTTTAAATTCCCTTTCTTTTGATGTATAATATGTGTGTGTTGTTGAAAGTTGAAAATTTTATAATTTTGGGACAATCTTGATCCATGTTCGTGGAATCCGCCTTATATCCAATTTATAAGACCTCTCGGAGGTAAGTAAAATCTTACAAGTTCTAGATTCTTGAGCCTATCTAGATTTCTAGCTAGTTGTTAAAACATTTTACATTTAACGTTACAAAAGAAGGACAAAGGGGTATATTCATTTTGTGAATGATATAGGATAGGGCCTATAGATTCCAGAATCTCAGATGTAGTTTTTTTATTGGATAATTGGCAATCCATTGTTTAGAAATGATTTATTGAGCCATTAATACCTTTTTTATGGCCCAATTAACCAAACCCTATTAAGCATGGTGGAAGTGCCGAGCCCGTTCGAAAGCCCCTCCACGAAAGAGATTTACACTACAGGCCCAAACGAGGCCTTAATCCCATTTCTATTGGTCTTACTAGGTACAATTGCGACAGAACTATGTAGGCCTAATACTCTTGCAAGATACTTTAGACCATCTTGTATTGAATCAAGATCTACATCTAGATCTAGACTATCATAGTAACCCATGAAGATATCTAGATTGATTAGATCTAACCTTTAAATAAGATCTGATCTCCTCGAACTCGTACCAGATCTAGCCTACCTTTTCACTGCATAAACTAATCTAATCTAGATTTTAGAATCTTGATCCTCTAAATCTTAAGGGAAAAACTCATCTAGATCTTGAAATCTAGTTCCAGTCGCTAAGGCACAGAGCCTGCAGATGTGGCTCGCTTTTATTTATATGTTTTCTCTAAAGATGGTAATGGAACAGAATGAAACATGTAGACTGGATGGTGGTGCCAATGATGGAATTATTTCCACAACTCGTTACTTCCCTTTTGTGCCAGTTTTCAATGCCCCTACTACAGTCATAGACCAAAATACAATAAAATGCATGGCAAAGATGAAATAGGAAGGATTATTATTATGTCAAGTAAGAATAACTATTCTTTCCTTTTCTTTTATTGAAAAAAAGGGATAAGGAGGTGAAAACGAGTAAGACTGCTTTGAAAAGAAAAGAAAAATCGATATCATTTTACATTACACCTATACATTATAAACAAGAAAAAAC
>JAWDGP010005988.1:25000-37401 GCA_033675545.1 Elysia crispata
AGTTTAATCTTTTACATGGAGGGGACATGGATAGATAGAAGATAGAAGATACTTTAGCACGGGGGATATATTTTACAGTAGTGGTAGTGGTAGTAGTGGTAGTGGTGGTAGTGGTAGTAGTGGTAGTGGTAGTAGTGGTAGTGGTAGTAGTGGTAGTGTTGGTAGTAGCAGTGGTAATAGTAGCAGTAGTAGTAGCAGCAGTAGTAGTAGTAGCAGCAGAAGTAGTAGTAGCAGCAGTAGTAGTAGCAGCAGTAGTAGTAGCAGCAGTAGTAGATAGAGATAGAGGTTAACCTAAGAGGAGCGATGAAGACAGTCGGATAGAGGTTAACCTAAGAGGAGCGATGAAGACAGTCGGATAGAGGTTAACCTAAGAGGAGCGATGAAGACAGTCGGATAGAGGTTAACCTAAGAGGAGGGATGAAGATTGTCGGATAGAGGTTAACCTAAGAGGAGGGATGAAGACAGTCAGATAGAGGTTAACCTAAGAGGAGCGATGAAGACAGTCGGATAGAGGTTAACCTAAGAGGAGCAGTGGAGACAGTTGGATAGAGGTTAACCTAAGAGGAGGGATGAAGACAGTCGGATAGAGGTTAACCTAAGAGGAGGGATGAAGACAGTCGGATAGAGGTTAACCTAAGAGGAGCGATGAAGACAGTCGGATAGAGGTTAACCTAAGAGGAGCGATGGAGACAGTCGGATAGAGGTTAACCTAAGAGGAGCGATGAAGACAGTCGGATAGAGGTTAACCTAAGAGGAGCGATGAAGACAGTCGGATAGAGGTTAACCTAAGAGGAGCGATGAAGACAGTCGGATAGAGGTTAACCTAAGAGGAGCGATGAAGACAGTCGGATAGAGGTTAACCTAAGAGGAGCGATGAAGACAGTCGGATAGAGGTTAACCTAAGAGGAGCGATGAAGACAGTCGGATAGAGGTTAACCTAAGAGGAGCGATGAAGACAGTCGGATAGAGGTTAACCTAAGAGGAGCGATGAAGACAGTCGGATAGAGGTTAACCTAAGAGGAGCGATGAAGACAGTCGGATAGAGGTTAACCTAAGAGGAGCGATGAAGACAGTCGGATAGAGGTTAACCTAAGAGGAGCGATGAAGACAGTCGGATAGAGGTTAACCTAAGAGGAGCGATGAAGACAGTCGGATAGAGGTTAACCTAAGAGGAGCGATGAAGACAGTCGGATAGAGGTTAACCTAAGAGGAGCGATGAAGACAGTCGGATAGAGGTTAACCTAAGAGGAGGGATGAAGACAGTCGGATAGAGGTTAACCTAAGAGGAGCGATGAAGATAGTGGGATAGAGGTTAACCTAAGAGGAGCGATGAAGATAGTGGGATAGAGGTTAACCTAAGAGGAGCGATGAAGATAGTGGGATAGAGGTTAACCTAAGAGGAGCGATGAAGACAGTCGGATAGAGGTTAACCTAAGAGGAGCGATGAAGACAGTCGGATAGAGGTTAACCTAAGAGGAGCGATGAAGACAGTCGGATAGAGGTTAACCTAAGAGGAGCAGTGGAGACAGTCGGATAGAGGTTAACCTAAGAGGAGCGATGAAGACAGTCGGATAGAGGTTAACCTAAGAGGAGCGATGAAGACAGTCGGATAGAGGTTAACCTAAGAGGAGGGATGAAGACAGTCGGATAGAGGTTAACCTAAGAGGAGCGATGAAGACAGTCGGATAGAGGTTAACCTAAGAGGAGCAGTGGAGACAGTCGGATAGAGGTTAACCTAAGAGGAGCGATGAAGACAGTCGGATAGAGGTTAACCTAAGAGGAGCAGTGGAGACAGTCGGATAGAGGTTAACCTAAGAGGAGCGATGAAGACAGTCGGATAGAGGTTAACCTAAGAGGAGCGATGAAGACAGTCGGATAGAGGTTAACCTAAGAGGAGCGATGAAGACAGTCGGATAGAGGTTAACCTAAGAGGAGCGATGAAGACAGTCGGATAGAGGTTAACCTAAGAGGAGCGATGAAGACAGTCGGATAGAGGTTAACCTAAGAGGAGCGATGAAGACAGTCGGATAGAGGTTAACCTAAGAGGAGCGATGAAGACAGTCGGATAGAGGTTAACCTAAGAGGAGCAGTGGAGACAGTCGGATAGAGGTTAACCTAAGAGGAGCGATGAAGACAGTCGGATAGAGGTTAACCTAAGAGGAGCAGTGAAGACAGTCGGATAGAGGTTAACCTAAGAGGAGCGATGAAGACAGTCGGATAGAGGTTAACCTAAGAGGAGCGATGAAGACAGTCGGATAGAGGTTAACCTAAGAGGAGCGATGAAGACAGTCGGATAGAGGTTAACCTAAGAGGAGCGATGAAGACAGTCGGATAGAGGTTAACCTAAGAGGAGGGATGAAGACAGTCGGATAGAGGTTAACCTAAGAGGAGCGATGAAGACAGTCGGATAGAGGTTAACCTAAGAGGAGGGATGAAGACAGTCGGATAGAGGTTAACCTAAGAGGAGCGATGAAGACAGTCGGATAGAGGTTAACCTAAGAGGAGCGATGAAGATAGTCGGATAGAGGTTAACCTAAGAGGAGCGATGAAGACAGTGGGATAGAGGTTAACCTAAGAGGAGCGATGAAGACAGTCGGATAGAGGTTAACCTAAGAGGAGCGATGAAGATAGTCGGATAGAGGTTAACCTAAGAGGAGCGATGAAGACAGTCGGATAGAGGTTAACCTAAGAGGAGCGATGAAGACAGTCGGATAGAGGTTAACCTAAGAGGAGCGATGAAGACAGTCGGATAGAGGTTAACCTAAGAGGAGCGATGAAGACAGTCGGATAGAGGTTAACCTAAGAGGAGCGATGAAGACAGTCGGATAGAGGTTAACCTAAGAGGAGCGATGAAGACAGTCGGATAGAGGTTAACCTAAGAGGAGCGATGAAGACAGTCGGATAGAGGTTAACCTAAGAGGAGCGATGAAGACAGTGGGATAGAGGTTAACCTAAGAGGAGCGATGAAGATAGTGGGATAGAGGTTAACCTAAGAGGAGCGATGAAGATAGTGGGATAGAGGTTAACCTAAGAGGAGCGATGAAGATAGTGGGATAGAGGTTAACCTAAGAGGAGCGATGAAGACAGTGGGATAGAGGTTAACCTAAGAGGAGCGATGAAGATAGTGGGATAGAGGTTAACCTAAGAGGAGCGATGAAGATAGTGGGATAGAGGTTAACCTAAGAGGAGGGATGAAGACAGTGGGATAGAGGTTAACCTAAGAGGAGCGATGAAGACAGTCGGATAGAGGTTAACCTAAGAGGAGCGATGAAGACAGTCAGATAGAGGTTAACCTAAGAGGAGCGATGAAGACAGTCAGATAGAGGTTAACCTAAGAGGAGCGATGAAGACAGTCGGATAGAGGTTAACCTAAGAGGAGCGATGAAGACAGTCGGATAGAGGTTAACCTAAGAGGAGCGATGAAGACAGTCAGATAGAGGTTAACCTAAGAGGAGCGATGAAGACAGTAGGATAGAGGTTAACCTAAGAGGAGCGATGAAGACAGTCGGATAGAGGTTAACCTAAGAGGAGGTATGAAGACAGTCAGATAGAGGTTAACCTAAGAGGAGCGATGAAGACAGTCGGATAGAGGTTAACCTAAGAGGAGCGATGAAGACAGTCGGATAGAGGTTAACCTAAGAGGAGCGGTGAAGACAGTCGGATAGAGGTTAACCTAAGAGGAGCGGTGAAGACAGTCGGATAGAGGTTAACCTAAGAGGAGCGATGAAGACAGTCGGATAGAGGTTAACCTAAGAGGAGCGGTGAAGACCACCAAGTAAAAAGAAAAAGGAAGAAATGTACTGGATGGCACAAATAGGAGGAAAATTTAAGAAAGCCTTTAAGAGCCAGACAATAGAAGAAAAAGGAAAGATTTGAGTCGACTCATTTGATAACAACAAAAGAAAAGTAATGGATTCCAGTGGATAGAGGATTTTATGACAAGGGATAGGGACCACCGGATAGGAGGAGAATAAAATAAAAAAGACAACTTGAGGCCACTGATTTGAGAATAACAAATCAGAACTAATGGAAGTCATTCGATAAAGGAAAAAAGGTGCAGAAAGTTTTGGAGGTCACAAATTCGAGGGAAACAGAGAGAACTATTTGAAGCCATTAGGTAGATGAAAAACTGAGGAAGAAATGACAAAAAAAAAGTGAAGGGCTGGATTTTTATGTGAGAGCAGCAGAAGGTAAAAAACAAACAACCCCAGAAGCCATTGAATAGATGAGAAGGAACAAAGGTCAGAAGAAAGCGGGTAGGAGGTGAAGGAGGATATTGGTCAGAGGCTATGGTACAGAAGAAAACGATTAGTTTGGTTAGAGGGTAGCTAGTAGGAGAATAAAGGAAGAGAGATTAAGAGAGACAGAAATGGACAAAAGTAAAGAGAAAAGCTGAGAGCCATAGAGTGTTTTTTTTTTTTTGGTTTCTGATTCTGCACCCTCTTGAGGCTACATGCCTTTCAGCTGCAAACTCAGAGGCAATGACTAAGTGCAATGTCACTGCAACCTCCGCCTGTTTGCAGAGCCAGAGGCAACGGCTAAGTGCAATGCCATTGCAACCTCTGCTTTTTTCACAATCCCAATGGCAATGAACAAATGCAATGTCATTGCATCCTGAGATGATTCAGAAACCCAGAGGCATTGACTAAGTGCTATGTCAATGCAACCTCTGCCTATTCACAAATCTAGAGGCAATGACTTAGTGCAATGTCATTGTAACCTCTACAGTCACAGAGACTGTAAGGCTCCAGAGATAAAATTGGTCAGGTCGGGACTCGAACTTCGCACCTCCGTTCTGTCAGCGCGACGCTCTGCGGCTCTGACCATCACCTGAGAGATAGACAGGAAAAGAAAGACTAGATGGTGGGAAAGATGAAGAGAAGGACTGTAAGCCGAGAGAAAAAAAGAGAGAGAAAGAAAGAGAGAGACAGAGAGAGAAAGAAAGAGAGACCCCCCCAAAAAAAAAATTAAAGAAAAAAGACTAGACAGAGGGAAAGATGGAGAGAACGGCTGAAATCCCTCGAAGAGTTGGAGAGAAAAAAAAATTGGATAAGAGGGAAAAAAAAAGGGCTGCAAGCCACCGCAGAGGTAAGCAAAAAAAAAAAAAAATAAGACTGAAAAGGAGGAAAGGTGAAGGTAAGTGCTGAAAGCCTCTGGAGAGATATACAAAGATAAAAACTAAGAAAAAGAGAAAAGAGGAACGGAGCTGGAAAAGAATACAAATGTTTAGAGATGAGCTGCTGCTCAGGAAGTAGCTAGAAACCGGAAAAAATTGAATATCGAAACGAAAGCTAACAGATAGGAAAGTGCAAGAGGGGCTTTTAAACCTATTGAATTTAAACAAGAGAGAGAGAGAGAGAGAGAGAGAGAGAGAGAGAGAGAGAGAGAGAGAGAGATGATTGAGGAGGTAGTAGTTGGAAATATTGAGCGAAAAGTTGACTTGAAAGCTACAGAATAACAAAAAAAAAGTGGAAGAATGGTGCCGGGAGTCAACGGGAGCGAAGAATGCGGAAGAGAGAAGCTGAAACTGCTTTATAACCACGAACAACAACAGCAAACAGTGTTAGGTGGTGGTAACATTTGGAAGTTTGCGTGAATGGTAGAAGCCAAGCAAACGGAAAAGAAAGGCAGGTTATATCATTTATATATCCTTACAGAAAAGAATAGTAGAAGAAACAGGAATAGAGGACTTTTTGAGCTAAGCATGCCACAAGAAAAGTATGCAGCGGAATTAAAGCTGTTTCACGATCAAATAGCTCCGCTACAGTTTTTTTAGAGCGTGAACGAAGAGGAAGATTTGTTTATTACAGCATAGCACTGACCAAACCAAAATACTCAAAGAATCTCTAGTTTGTAGTCAACTTCAGGCAAGCAGAGAATAACTTTGATTTCGGAGTTAGAGCCCCCATTTAGTCACTTATTAGGTAAAACAAGAACATTAAACACGACAACAGAAGGCGACAAAGTAATGCTAATATTATTTTAGAATCAGCGCAAATCTATATGAACCCCCCCTCCCCCCGACTGAAATACTGAAATGCAAAGACAAACATTTCCATTTTTGGGGGGAGTTGAAACCCTGCCCAAGTAACCCAAGTAGGGGAGGGTTAAAGTTCATGTTCAAACAGGCTTCTCAAAGCACGATAAATTTTGAAGTTCACTGCGCCACACATATTTTTGAAATTTTTGCTTCTGTCCTATTATTTTTTTTTCTTCTAGATCTCGGTTGTAAATATACTTCCATACCAAAGGAAAACCAAAATGCTTGCAGACCAGTCAGCTTGTTTTTGTTTCCAAAGGTTGCTGTAAATTTACATGGTATTGAAAAGGTAAACCTTACATAATCACTAAATACAATTGAAAAAACAAAACAAAAAAGCAGGTTTTCGGGTTTAACTATAGCAGTTTTTAAATCTAAGAATAAAACATTAACAACATCAACAAAAACAACAACAGATTTGAGTTTGTTTAAAAAAATCTGATAAAGATAACGGTGAAGAGAATGGCAGACGATAAACGGTGTCTTGTGACTCAAAACACTTTAAAAAATCAGTAAAAACTGAAGCATTTAAACTATGATCCTCAGCCGAAAGAAGTTGAAGAATCTGCTCAGGGCATCTTTGTATGATCTATGTGCAAGAAAGGAAACAAAATGGTGTGGTGGTGGTGGTGGTGGTGGTGGTAGTAGTAGTAGTAGTAGTAGTAGTAGTAGTAGTAGTAGTAGTAGTAGTAGTAGTAGTAGTAGTAGTAGTAGTAGTAGTAGTAGTAGTAGTAGTAGTAGTAGTAGTAGTAGTATCAGTATACACATACACACACACACATATATATATATATATATATATATATATATATATAAAACAGTGGAGAGAACTCTCTGCGAGGATAGAGAAAGCTGCCGAAGCGTCACAGACGGTGAACTGGGATGCGAGACGGCAATAAGTCAAGTAAGTCATATATATATATATATAAATATCAACATACATACATATACATGCAAGTCTATTAATGAGCCACGTATGGATCACAACTAAAGTGTACAGCCATAGATTGTTTAAGCCACTAGAAGCTACAAGCTTTTATTAATTAGCATCATGGCTGAAAGAAGATATCTAGGTGCTACATTGGCAAGTAGTTACACTAGTAGACTCTACACACATGGCACTGCACCTTATTTCGCAGACGAGTTAAAAAGTTTTTTGGCCATTACTGGATAACGAAATGGCCAAATATTAAATCTAGACTAGATCAAGATTTGCTTTCTATATTCTTATAAAAGTTTTTTAAAAAAGAATACTTAAAAACCAACAGTCTTTCTAGGCCTAAAAATGTTATTTTCAATTCATCTTGACCAAGAGTAACTGCATCTTTCACGCCAATCCAAAATGGAGAAGTGAGCGAGGAAATTTTGAACACGTGCAATTTGCCCAAGAGTATGTTATGTGTTAGCTGCTTACTTATGTCATCCTCAAGGACATTGTGCGAAGGTATCTCATACCTCCTTTGTATTTCACTTCAGTCACGGCTGGGCCTAGACGCCCTTTATTTTAAAGATAAAAAAGGTCATATTCTTTTCAAGAGCCAATTAGAATGTTTGTTACACAAAAATGAACGAATCATCACGACCTACTCATAAACCCAAGGCTTATTTTCATGCTCACTCAAACCATTCAGGCCCAGTCATAATCAGCCGTTAATTTTAGCAACGCAACCATGCAACGACATTGAAGGTTTTTATTTCAGCTCAAGGTTACGGAGGAATAAAGAATAATTGCAAAATGATAACCTTTGACGTCTCAAGGTCTCTCTTAGCCTATTTTAAAAGAGAACAGATTAAATTACTTCAACTATGTTTAACCATAAGTACCGAATCAGTGACACGACTAAATGATCATGTGGAGGTTGACAGTGAGCTCTATTCACTACGAACAGCCGCTTGTCGATCACATCCGCTAAACCTAACCCATTGCATAACTATATATATATTTTATTTACTACAATGATATGTTGAGAAACAGATGTCTGAAAGAGGAATCAATGTTAGTTTATTACTTGGATAAAAGCTGGGGGGAAAGTGCTTATTTTCGCTTTCTTTTATAATTTTATTGACTAAGAGCCAAAAAAACCCCCCAAAAAACCAAAAACGCTTGTTGAATTTTTGAACGAACAAAAAAGTGGCAGCAACTTGCACAGATACTAAGATGCTCACTGTGAACACAAAACAGTTTTACTGTTGAAAAACTACGATGTATCAAATCTTCTTGTCCAGTAATTATGTTTAGGAGAGATAAGGGTACGCCATCATATTAGAGCAGAAAAAATGTATAACGCATATTAGGCTATTTTGAAAAGAAAATACTTTGATTCCTATTGAAATTTTTTCAATAGAAAGGCATATAAATGAAATTTATCAAACTATAGTCGCGTGTTACTAACCTCTGTGGTGACTTTCCATATATGGAACTGAACTTGTGGGTTCTGGTCCGTCAGAATTGAGTTCATCCATGTCGATCCAAACTTTCGAGTTTCTAGCGTCAGGTTATTTCACGCATTTGTTATCTTAACTTGAAATGGAGCAGTTTGGTGCAGGATTTCAACGCATTTTTTTGTGGATGCAGATCTAGCAATAGCTATATTCAACATTGGCGGAAAGATAATGATGTAAAAATGTATTTTGTCTCAACAGAATAGATGATTGAAAGGTCTGAGAAGTCTGTGATACCCTCCTTAGATCTTTGGGATCTAAAAAGAAATCTATCCATCACATGAGCTCTCACAGCTTCAGTGTCTACATCGCAACTTGATCTTCTCTCACATCATTCTCATGCCAGTAAGATATCCTGTGATTGACTGATGGGCCAAGATAAAAAAAAAAGCAATCGAACTAAGCGTAAGGATTTTGGATATTTTGGCATTGAAAGTAAAAAAAAAAGGTTTTAAATTTATCATTCATTTTTTTAAATAGAGAAGACGAAGAATTCATTTCGATAGTAGGTAGAAGTAGTCAAATATTAAACAAAATTTCTTTTACATCAGTCATACTTGTAAAGTGATCAGCAGAGTATTTTTGCCACAAAAAGGATAGATGGGGGGTTGGGGGAGGGAGAAGAGGTGAAGAGAGATTCATAGATATATTTAAATAGAGGGAGAGAGAGAGAGAAGAGAGACAGAAAGACGAAAGTTATCGGTACACCCTCTTTTGCTTTAGCTAGATATACGATTATGGTTACGCGTTAGCGAAAATGCATTATAATCATTCAGTATCTTCTTTAAAAAAAAAACCCCAAAACAAAACAAACCCTTTATCTCGTGAAATAATACTTAAGATCGGTTGCTTTCGCGATTACCTTGCTGATACGTCGATTGCGACTTTGATATTCATTTATAAAAGCAATAATCTCAATTGTTATGACGTTGAGACAATTTTACTGCAGGTCTGTAAAACTTTTCAAGAGAAACCGCCGGCTGCACATGATCTTCGGTTGCTCCCAAAATTCTTTAAGTTCTAGGTCTTCCTCGCTCAGTCCAGCGCTTGTAGAAAAGATTCCTTACTCTTCCTTCACTTTGATATTGCACATGCCTGGGCGAAAAGATAACTGGGGTAGGGTAAGAGGGGGAGGGGGAGGGGGAAATAAGAAAGTTCATCAGAAGAGCGTGTTCTGGCAATAAGGACTTGGGGATTTATAAAGAGATCATCTGATGGTGAGAACTGGTACATTTCAAAATATATACTTAGCTTCACATGGAACTCAATAAGGTCGAACTGAGCGAAGAAGCTAAACTTGACTCGTTGAGTTTCGATCTAGAGTGTAATTAAGTGATCTTGATTTAGAGCGACTCCTCAATGCCAGACCAAATAGCCAAACCAAACATTAGTGTTCGTAAAAATATCTTTGAAAATGGTATTTTGCCTGCTAGTTTTAAAATTCTCGATTTACCCGCTAGATCAAAACAACTTAAGGCATAGCAAGGAGTAATAGAAGAGCTACATTATGATGAGAAAGAATAAAGAATGAAGCAAAACAAGAAAAAAAAAAGAAGAAAAGAAGTGAAAAAAACCCAAACGCCTTGGTCGAATTAAAGAAGTAAAATGCTGTTCTACTAAAAACTTTGAACCGAGCGTTCTTCCCAAACATTTTTTTGCCTACAAATAACCTGCTTAACTCGTTCTGAATTTTTATCATACACACATTATACATTGTAACACAACTTTTTTCTATTGGGTGGATCTTTATTGTTTCTTTCGTGAAGAAAAATGGTTATGTAATGTATAAATATTGTGTTTATATTATTGATATGCTTTCATTTACCTTTAATTTATTTTGGAAGCAAATGTTTTAGCATGAGAGCATCAGCAAGGAACGCTGAGCAGTCCTGAAAGATAGATAGATTCATAATGTTCCCGAATGAAGAAAACTGGAATCTGCATGCATTTTATCATGTGGTAGGCAACCAAGTGTACAAAGAAAAATTCGTACGAACATTGTGATTCTACAGTCTTAAAATGTTCCTCTAATGTTAAAACTCAAAAAAATTGTAATTTGATAAATCTGAAGCTTTTTGAATGCAGTCTTCAAAATATAAAAAAAACAATGGTATATTTGCCAGATTTGTTACCTTCATCCTAATCCTGATAAGTCAACAGAGTTGGTGTTTTGCCAAAAGTGCCGTTGGCTTGTAATAAAAAATAGTTATTCATTGTGTAGTCTATATTAATTGGTGGTATTGCCCATTGTCCACAGAGTTTTCTCCCATATTTAATACTTCAAGAATCATAATTTGCACACGTGTTCAAAATTCATCAAATACCTGCACTACTCCAGTTTGAAATTTCAAATGTCAATTTTGCCTTACGACCATTTCTCTTGACTGTAGATCTATTATTCATAAAAAATTTTATCTATCTTCTAATATAAGTAAAAAATAGCACCTCATAATTAGCAATATATGTGCACGCGAATAACTTGGAGGCTAGAATTCAAAGATAAATTTTTCGCATACGTTCTGTGATTGTTCGATCTATAGTCCATTGATATAACCCATCCGCTGCACTTTGCTCTCAGATCTCAGACATTATGGTTCAATGAGGCAATGTTGTTGGAATGAAAACTATGTGTGATATTTTTAAGTGAGTAAATTTGTGAGAGTATAGGAAATGAAAAATATGTTCAAAATATGGCCATCAGTTCTTCTAAAGTGTGAAGAGGAAAGAGAGATGCCAAAAATTGACTAAAATGCAGACACAATCCACAGGTGAAAGGCATGCTATCCTTCATACTAGCTGCTTTAATTTTTGATGTCATTTTTGTTGTTGTTGTTGTTGTTGTTGATGTCTGCATGTTGCGACAAGCTTTCAACGGATATTTCTTTACTTATGAAAGAATTACTATTTGTTTATTGGTCAGCTCTAAAAGTAATATATGACCAACTTCGGGTAATGGTAAGATTGATATCGCTCACTCGATCAATCTGCCATTTAAAAACATTGACATTTTAGGAACCTATACACATTTTTTTCTATTTCAGGGAGTTCTTCATCTTACGAATGCGCCACAAAAAAATCGTCCAAACTGACACTTTTGAGGAGGAGCTGTCAAACTGCCGCACAAAAAACGGGAAGCAGATTCTATTATTTCGGCGGCCTTGACCTTTGTTTTTGTATTTCAAATAATAATTTTTTTCTATACTTTTACGGAAGTTGTGTCTTTTTTCTTCATCTTGTGAATAAAAATACCCATGAGAATAATTTCGAACTTTCTATCACTAATGAATAAAGCTATGTTTGTTTCTTTGGTGTGTTTTATGTCTAGCTTTAGTGTAAAATAATGAAAGTTTGCATAGTTTTATACGTAAATATATGAAAGAGCTATAATAATAATTTGCAAAATTAGGGGAATCAAAAGGAAATAATCAAATTAGGCATTTTTGCCTTGCATCTATTACTGGTATGCCGCATTGTATTTGTATTAAGTAAATTATTTTTTTTTTTTGTGTTTTATCATTGTTTGAAAAAAAAAAAAAGCAACCACAAATCATGATATGTTTTTAAATTTGACGCTGATGTTATAAGGGTATAGAAGATTTGAAGAGTATTTTAGATAATTTTAGTCTTTCTTCTTACTCTTCTCCGAATATTCCACTACGCACACACACACACACACGCGTACATTGTTATAGTGCAGGAAGTGTTAAATATTTTTTTTATTTTCTCGATTACTCGTTCAAAGGCGAAAGCAGTTTTTTCACGTGCTTAACCTCAACTATAAAGCCCGTGCGATGTATTGGTTTCAAATACACATTGTAGGCTGGTAATTTGACAATCAATTCCACAGGATGCGTCTTTGGCGAGGACCCAATATGCTCCAGTCATACCGTTAGAAAAGAAAAAAAAACAATAACAAATG
>JAWDGP010005989.1:0-11632 GCA_033675545.1 Elysia crispata
CACACAGCCACACCCGCACACACACACACACACACACACTTACCCTAACACTAACCCTAACTCTAACCCTAAGCCTAACCCTAACACTAACCCTTACCCTCACCCACCCACAGCCACACCAACACCCACCCACACGCACACACACACACACACACACACACACACACACACACTTACCCTAACACTAACCCTAACTCTAACCCTAAGCCTAACCCTAACACTAACCCTTACCCTGACCCACCCACAGCCACACCCACATCCGCGCACACACACACACACACACACACACAAGCACACACTAACCCTAACTCTTACCCTTACCATGACCCACCTACCCACACACACACACACACACACACAAACACACGCACACGGACCCCAAAAAAAAAAAAAGGGGAAAAAAAAAAAAAAAGGGGAAAAAGAAAAAAAAAAAAAAAATAATGACCACTTACCGACTATTCCCCCACCAAAAGTGCCCACCCACCCACACACACACACACACACATGCACGCACGCACGGACGCACACACACACACGCACGCGCACACACACACACACACACACAGGCAAACCGCACGCGGCACAGGGGACACCTACATGAAGCCTGACCCGTCACCTGACCCACCCACAGCCACACCCACACACACACACACACACACTTACCCTAACACTAACCCTAACTCTAACCCACAGCCTAACCCAAACACCAACCCCACTCACCCACCCACAGCCACACCCACACCCACCCACAGCCACACCTGCACACACACACACACACACACACACACTAACACTCCAGCCCCAACTCTAACCCCAACTCTAACCCCAAGCCTAACCCTAACACTAACCCTTACCCTCACCCACCCACAGCCACACCCACCCACACCCACACCCGCACACACACACACACACACACACACACACACACTTACCCTAACACTAGCCCTAACTTTGACCCTAACTTCTAACCCTAAGCCTAACCCTAACACTAACCCTTACACTCACCCACCCACAGCTACACCCACCCACAGCCACACTCCGCACACACACACACACACACACACACACACTCCCTACTCTAACCTCTAACTCCTAACCCTAACTCCTAAGAACCCTAACTCTAACCTCTTAACCCTCTAACCCTAACCCTAACCTAACCCTAACCCCTAACCTCAACCCCATAATCCCCATCCTCAACCCTAACCCTAACCTCAAACCCTAACCCTAACCTCTAACCTCAACCCCACCTCTAACCTGAACCCCTAAACCTCAAACCCTAACTCCTAACCCTAACTCTAACCCTAATCCCTAACCTCAAACCCTAAACCCCAAACCCTAACCTCAACTCCCAACCCTTAACCCCAACCCTAAACTTCTAGCTCTAACTCCTAACCCCAACCCTAACCCTAACCCTAACCCTAACCCCTAATCCCTAACCCTAACCTCAACTCAACCTCAACCCCAACCCCAACCTCAACTCCCTAACCCTAAACTCCTAACCCTAACCCTAACCCTAAACCCTAACCCTAACCCTAACCCTAACCCTAACCCTAACCCAAAACCCAAACCCAAACCCCTTATTTTCTTATGTTCTTAAACGATATTTTTGAGATGAATCTCCCTTTATCTTTAAGTTCTTCATTCTGTGTATGACACAGCATAATTTTAAGACACTTAAGAGGGAGATTTGAGTTAGAAATCGCCAGTTATCCGCATTTTTGGCAGTTTTTATCCTCTGCTTCATTTTGTTCTGCGTATTTTGTGGATCTCCTTCTTTTTTTTTTTCTTTTGCTGCTAATACTTCTAGTATTACTATTACTACTAATACCCACTACTACTTCTACTACTGCTAATAAAAAACACGAGAATTAGAATTTTTAATCCCTCTGTAAAAAACTTCCCGGCCATTCTGGAAATTCAAACGAGTGTGACATCAGCGTTACGCATCACACAAAATGAGTTAAAAAAAAAATCTTTAGAGAGTAAGGAAAACACTGCATAATATTTTCTTTTTTAATTTTTTTGTTTTCAAAAATCATAATGAAATTGCAAACTTTTTTTTTCAGTTTTCTCACTTTATTTCAAGGTAAAAGAAACTCTGCTTTGTCTTATGTTGTAAGCATTATTTTGATATGAATTTATTTTCTTATGTTCTGAGGATTTTTTTGAGATGACCCCTTATTTTTAGTCTTCTGGTCCGCGTATGACACAGGATATTTTTTAAGACACTTAAGAGGGGGATTTGAGTTAGAAATCGCCAGTTATCCCCATTTTTTTGCAGTTTTTCATCCCCTCAGTTTTTTCTTCTGCATATTTTGTGTATCTTCTTCTTCACGTTTTTTTGCTACCATTACTTCTAGTATTACTATTACTACTACTACCATTACTACTTCTACTACTGCTAATAAAAAAAAACAGAGTTGTGGGAATTTGAATCTCCTATAAAAAAAAAACTTCCCGGCCATTCTGGAAATTCAAACGAGTGTGACGTCAGCGTTGCGCATACACGAAATGAGTTAAATAAAAAAAAAATCTTTAGAGAATAATAAGAAGTCATTACGTATGATATTTTCTTTTTAATTCTTCTTTTTCAAAAATCATAATGAAATTGGAAATTTTTTTGCGCTTTCACTATTTCAAAGGTAAGGAACTCTGTTTTTGTCTTTATGTTGTAAGCATTTATTTTGATGTGACCCCTTATTTTCTTATGTTCTAATGCTTTTTTTTGAGATGACCCCTTATTTTTAGTCTTCATTCATGTATGACACAGCATAATTTTAAGACACTTAAGAGGGGGATTTGAGTTAGAACTCCCCAGTTATCCGCATTTTTGGCAGTTTTTATCCTCTGCTTCATTTTCTTCTGCGTATTTTGTGTATTTTCTTCTTTTTCTTCTTTTGGGTATACTAATACTTCTGTATTACTATTACTACTACTACCACTACTACTTCTACCACTGCTAATAAAAAAAGAGAGCGTAGGGAATTTTAATCCCTATAAAACAAAACCTCCTGGCCATTTTGGAAATTCAAACGAGTGTGACGTCAGCGTTGCGCATACACAAAATGAGTTAAAAAAAAAACTCTTTAGGAGAAAAAGGAAGACACTGAGATAATATTTTCTTTTAATTTTTTCGCTTTTTCAAAAATCATAATGAAATTGCAATTTTCTTTTGCGCTTTCACTTTATTTCAAGGTAAGGAACTCCTGGTATTGTCTTATAGCGTTGTAAGCATTATTTTACATATGACCCCTCTATTTTCTTATGTTCTAAGGATTTTTTTAGATGACCCCTTATTTTTAGTCTTCATTCATGTATGACACAGCATAATTTTAAGACATTTAAGAGGGAGATTTGAGTTAGAAATCGCCAGTTATCCGCATTTTTGGCATTTTTTTCCTCTGCTTCATTTTCTTCTGCGTATTTTGTGTATCTCCTTCTTTTTTTTTTCTTTTGCTGCTAATACTTCTAGTATTACTATTACTACTACTACCACTACTACTTCTACTACTGCTAATAAAAAAAAAACGAGAATTGTTGCGATTTTAATCCCTATAAAACAAAACCTCCCGGCCATTTTGGAAATTCAAACGAGTGTGACGTCAGCGTTGCGCATACACAAAATGAGTTAAAAAAAAAAAAAAAACCTTTAGAGAATAAGAAAGACAGTGCATAATATTTTCTTTTTAATTTTTTGTTTTCAAATATCATTATAAAATTGCAAATTTTTTTGGCGCTTTCACTTTATTTCAAGGTAAGGAACCCTGTTTTGTCTTATGATGTAAGCATTTTTTTTGATATGACCCCTTATTTTCTTATGTTCCTTCTGAGGATTTTTTTTGAGACGACCCCTTATTTTTAGTCTTCATTCATGTATGACACAAGCATAATCTTTAAGACACTTAAAGCAATTGGGGTTGGGTTAGAAATCGCCAGTTCTCCGCATTTTTGGCAGTTTTCATCCTCTGCTTCTTTTTCTTCTGCGTATTTTGTGTATCTTCTTCTTCTTCTTTTTCTTCTTTTTTCTACTAATACTTGCTGTATTACTATTACTACTACTACCACTACTTACTTCTATCACTGCTAATAAAAAAAAACAGAATTGTGGGAATTTTAATCCCTATAAAAAAAACTTCCCGGCCATTCTGGAAATTCGCGGAAACGAGTGTGACGTCAGCGTTGCAGCGCATACACAAAATGAGTTAAACAAGAAAAATCTTTAGAAGAATAAGGAAGACTACTGCATGATATTTTCTTTTTAATTTTTCTTTTTCTCAAAAATCATAATGAAATTACAAATTTTTTTGGCACTTTTACTTTATTTCATAAAAGGTAAAGAACTCTGTTTTGTCTTATGTTGTAAGTATTATTTTGATATGACCCCTTATTTTCTTATGGTCTAAGGGTTTTTTGAGATGACCCCTTATTTTTAGTCTTCATTCATGTATGACACAGCATAATTTTAGGACACTTAAGAGGGGGATTTGAGTTAGAAATCGCCAGTTATCCGCATTTTTGGCAGTTTTCATCCTCTGCTTCATTTTCTTCTGCGTATTTTGTGTATCTTCTTCTTTTTTTTTTCTTTTGCTGCTAATACTTCTAGTATTACTATTACTACTACTACCACTACTACTTCTACTACTGCTAATAAAAAAAACCGAGAATTGTGGCAATTTTAATCCCTATAAAAAAAAACTTCCCGGCCATTTTGGAAATTCAAACGAGTGTGACGTCAGCGTTGCGCATACACAAAATGAGTTAAAAAAAAAAAACCTTTAGAGAATAAGGAAGACAGTGCATAATATTTTCTTTTTAATTTTTTGTTTTCAAATATCATTATGAAATTGCAAATTTTTTTGGCGCTTTCACTTTATTTCAAGGTAAGGAACTCTGTTTTTTCTTTATGTTGTAACCATTTATTTTGATATGACCCCTTATTTTCTTATGTTCTAAGAATATTTTTGAGATGACCCTTTATTTTTAGTCTTCATTCATGTATGACACAGCATAATTTTAAAGACACTTTAAGGGTAGTATTTGAGTTAGAAATCGCCAAGTTATCCGCATTTCTTGGCAGTTTTCATCCTCTCCTTTCTTTTTCTCTCCTACGTATTTTGTGTATCTTCTTCTTCTTCTTTTTCTTCTTTTGCTACTAATACTTCTGTATTAACTATTACTACTACTACCACTACGACTTCTACCACTGCTAATAAAAAAAGAGAGTTGTGGGAATTTTAACTCCTATAAAAAAAACTTCCCGGCCATTCTGGAAATTCAAACGAGTGTGACGTCAGCGTTGCTTATACACAAAATGAGTTAAAAAAACAAACAAAAACTCTTTGGAGAATAAGGAAGACACTGCATAATATTTTCTTTTTTAATTTTTCGTTTTCAAAAATCATAATGAAATTGAAAAATTTTTTTTTGCGCTTTCACTTTATTTCAAGGTAAGAAACTCTGTTTTTGTCTTATGTTGTAAGCATTATTTTGATATGACCCCTTATTTTCTGCTATGTTCTATGGATTTTTTGAGATGACCCCTTATTTTTAGTCTTCATTCATGTATGACACAGCATAGTTTTAAGACACTTAAGAGGGGGATTTGAGTTAGAAATCGCCAGTTATCCGCATTTTTGGCAGTTTTCATCCTCTGCTTCATTTTCTTCTGCGTTTTTTGTGTATCTCCTTCTTCTTCTTCTTTTTCTTCTTTTTGCTACTAATACTTCTGTATTACTATTACTACTACTACCACTACTACTTCTACCACTTGCTAATAAAAAAACGAGAGTTGTGGGGAATTTTTTAATCCCTATAAAAAAAAAACTTCCCGGCCATTCTGGAAATTCAAACGAGTGTGACGTTAACGTTGCGCATACACAAATTCGAGTTAAAAAAACAAACAAAAACTCTTCCAGAGAATAAGGAAGACACTGCATGATATTTTTTCTTTTTAATTTTTCGTTTTCTTTAAAAATCATAAATGAAATTGCAAATTTTTTTTTGCGCTTTCACTTTATTTCAAGGTAATTGACTCTGTTTTTGTCTTATGTTGTAAGGATTATTTTGATATGACCCCTTATTTTCTTATGTTCTAACGATTTTTTTTGGAGATGACCCCTTATTTTTTAGTCTTAATTCATGTATGACACAGGATAATTTTAAGACACTTAAGAGGAGGATTTGAGTTAGAAATCGCCAGTTATCCGCATTTTTGGCAGTTTTTATCCTCTGCTTTTTTTTTTCTGCGTCTTTTGTGTATCTCCTTCT
The DNA here is from genome assembly GCA_033675545.1 of Elysia crispata. NCBI lineage: Eukaryota > Metazoa > Mollusca > Gastropoda > Plakobranchidae > Elysia > Elysia crispata. The sequence goes on from JAWDGP010005989.1 coordinate 6,268, forward strand.
TTTTTTTTTTATTTTGCTGCTAATACTTCTAGTATTACTATTACTACTACTACCATTACTACTTCTTACCACTGCTAATTAAAAAAGAGCGTTGTGGGAATTTTTTAATCCCTATAAAAAAAACTTCCCGGCCATTCTGGAAATTCAAAAACGAGTGTGACGCCAGCGTTATGCGCATACGCAAAAAATGAGTTAAAAAAAAAAAACTCTTTAGAGAATAAGTGAAGACACTGCATAATATTTTCTTTTTTTAATTTTTCGTTTTCAAAAATCATAATGAAATTGCAAAATTTTTTTTGCGCTTTCAATTTTTATTTCAAGGTAATTAACTCTGTTTTGTCTTATGTTGTAAGCATTATTTTGATATGACCCCTTATTTTTCTTATGTTCTAACGATTTTTTTTTAGATGACCTCCTTTTTTAGTCTTAATTCATGTATGACACAAGGATAATTTTAAGACACTTAAGAGGGGATTTGAGTTAGAAATTGCCAGTTCTCCGTATTTTTGGCAGTTTTCATCCTCTGCTTTAATTTCTTCTTCTGCGTATTTTTTAGCCCGTATCTTCTTCTTCTTTTTCTTCTTTTGCTTCCTAATACTTCTAGTATTACTATTACTACTACTAGCATTACTACTTCTACTGCTGCTAATAAAAAAACCGAGAATCGTGGCAATTTTAATCCCTATAAAACAAAACCTCCCGGCCATTTTGGAAATTCACACGAGTGTGACGTCAGCGTTGCGCATACACAAAATGAGTTTAAAAAAAAACCTTTAGAGAATAAGGAAGACACTGCATGATATTTTTCTTTTTAATTTTTCGTTTTCAAAAAATCATAATGAAATTGCAAATTTTTTTTGCGCTTTCGACTTTTATTTCAAGTGTAAAAAACTCCTGTTTTTGTCTTATGTTGTAAAGATTATTTTGATATGACCCCTTATTTTCTTATGTTCTAATCATATTTTTGAGATGACCCCTTATTTTTAAGTCTTCCATTCATGTATGACACAGCAGCATAAATTTTAAGACACTTAAGGAGGGGGATTTGAGTTAGAAATCACCAAAGTTATCCCCATTTTTGGCAGTTTTCATCCTCTCCTTCTTTTTCTTCTGCGTATTTGTGTATCTTCTTCTTCTTTTTCTTCTTTTGCTACTAGAATACTTCTGAAGCCCATTACTATTACTACTACTACCACTACTACTTCTACCACTGCTAATAAAAAAAAAACGAGAGTTGTGGGAATTTTAATCCCTAAAAAAAAAACTTCCCGGCCATTCACTGGAAATTCAAACGAGTGTGACGTCAGCGTTTCGCATACACAAAATGAGTTAAAAAAACAAACAAAAACTCTTTAGAGAATAAGGAAGACACTGCATGATATTTTCTTTTTAATTTTTCGTTTTCAAAAATCATAATGAAATTGCAAATTTTTTTTTGCGCTTTTCACTTTATTTCAAGGTAAGGAATCTCTGTTTTGTCTTATGTTGTAAGCTATTATTTTGATATGACCCCTTATTTTCTTATGTTCTAAGGATATTTTGAGATGGACCCCTTTATTTTTTAGTCTTCATTCATGTATGACACAGCATAGTTTTAAGACACTTAAGAGGGGGATTTGAGTTAGAAATCGCCAGTTATCGGCATTTTTGGCAGTTTTCATCCTCTGCTTCATTTTCTTCTGCGTATTTTGTGTATCTTCTTCTTTTTTTTTTCTTTTGCTGCTAATACTTCTAGTATTACTATTACTACTACTACCACTACTACTTCTACTACTGCTAATTAAAAAAAAGAGAGAGTTGTGGGAATTTTAATCCTCTATAAAAAAAACTTCCCGGCCATTCTGGAAATTCAAACGGAAGTTGTGACGTCAGCGTTACGCATACACGCAAAATGGAGTTAAAAAAGAAGCAAAAATGCTTTAGAGAATAAAGGAAGACACTGCATAATATTTTGTTTTTAATTTTTCGTTTTCAAAAATCATAATGAAATTGCAAATTTTTTTTGCGCTTTCACTTTACTTCAAGGTAAAGAAACTTTGTTTTGTCTTATGTTGTAAGTATTATTTTGATATGACCCCTTATTTTCTTATGTTTTTAACGATTTTTGAGATGACCCCTTATTTTTAGTATTAATTCATGTAACCGACACAGCATAATTTTAAAACACTTAAGGAGGATTTTGAGTTAGAAATCGCCAGTTATCTGCATTTTTGGCAGTTTTCATCCTCTGCTTCATTTTCTTCTGCGTTTTTTGTGTATCTCCTTCCTATTTTTTTTTCTTTTGCTGCTAATACTTCTAGTATTACTATTACTACTACTGCCACTACTACTTCTACTACTGCTAATAAAAAAAACCGAGAATTGTGGCAATTTCAATCCCTATAAAAAAAAACTTCCCGGCCATTTTGGAAATTCAAACGAGTGTGACGTCAGCGTTGCGCATACACAAAATGAGTTTAAAAAAAAAAAACCTTTAGAGAATAAAGAAGACAGTGCATAATATTTTCTTTTTAATTTTTTGTTTTCAAATATCATTATGAAATTGCAAATTTTTTTTTGCGCTTTCACTTTAATTTCAAGAGTAATTAACTCTGTTTTTTGTCTTATGTTGTAAGCATTATTTCGAAATGACATCCCTTATTTTCTTATGTTCTAATGATATTTTTGAGATGACCCCTTATTTTTAGTCTTCATTCATGTATCACACAGCATAATTTTAAGACACTTAAGAGGGGGATTTGAGTTAGAACTCGCCAGTTATCCGCATTTTTGGCAGTTTTTATCCTCTGCTTCATTTTCTTCTGCGTATTTTGTGCATCTCCTTCTTTTTTTTTTTTCTTTTGCTGCTAATACTTCTAGTATTACTATTACTACTACTACCATTACTACTTCTACTACTGCTAATAAAAAAACCGAGAATTGTGGCAATTTTAATCCCTATAAAAAAAAACTTCCCGGCCATTTTGGAAATTCAAACGAGTGTGACGTCAGCGTTGCGCATACACAAAATGAGTTAAAAAAAAAAAAACCTTTAGAGAATAAGGAAGACAGTGCATAATATTTTCTTTTTAATTTTTTGTTTTCAAAAACTTGTAATAGAAATTGAAAATATTTTTTGCGCTTTCACTTTTTCAAGTGTAAGAAACTCTGTTTTGTCTTATGTTGTAAGCATTATTTTGATATGGACCCTTATTTTCTTATGTTCTAAGGATATTTTTGTACATGACCCTTTATTTTAAGTCTTCATTCATGTATGACACAGCATAGTTTTAAGACACTTAAGAGGGGGATTTGAGTTAGAAATCGCCAGTTATCCGCATTTTTGGCAGTTTTCATCCTCTGCTTCATTTTCTTCTGCGTTTTTTTGTGTATCTTCTTCTTCTTCTCTCTTTCTTCTTTTTAAGCTACTAATTACTTCTAGTATTACTATTACTACTACTACCACTACTACGACTTCTACCACTGCTAATAAAAAAGGAGAGTTGTGGGAATTTTAATCCCTATAAAAAAAAGTTCCCGGCTATTCTGGAACTTCAAACGAGTGTGACGTCAGCGTTGCGCATACACAAAATGAGTTAAAAAAAAAAAGTCTTTAGGGAATAAGGAAGACAGTGCATAACATTTTTTTTTTTAATTTTTTGTTTTTAAAAATCATAATGAAATTGCAAATTTTTTTTGCGCTTTCACTTTATTTCAAGGTAAGGAACTCTGTTTTGTCTTATGTTGGAAACTATTATTTTGATACTGACCCCTTCATTTTCTTATGTTCTAACGGATATTTTTTTGAGACGACCCCTTTATTTTAAGTCTTCATTCCATGTATGACACAGCAATAATTCTTAAGACACTTAAGAGGGGGTATTTGAGTTAGAAATCGCCAGTACTTCGTATTTTTGGCAGTTTTCATCCTCTGCTTCATTTTCTTATGCGTATTTTGTGTATCTCCTTCTTTTTTTTTTTCTTTTGCTGCTAATACTTCTAGTATTACTATTACTACTACTACCACTACTACTTCTACTACTGCTAATAAAAAAAAACGAGAATTGTGGGAATTTTAATCCCCGTAAAAAAAACTTCCCGGCCATTCTGGAAATTCAAACGAGTGTGATACTGTCAGCGTTGGCGCATACACAAAATAAGTTAAAAAAAAAAAAAAAAAATTTTAGAAAATATGGAAGACACTGCATAATAATTTCTTTTTAATTTTTTTCCGTTTTTAAAAATCATAATGAAATTGCAAAATTTTTTTTGCGCTTTCTTCTACTTTATTTCAAGGTAAGGAACTCTGTTTTGTCTTATGTTGTAACCATTATTTTGATATGACCCCTTATTTTCTTATGTTATAAGGATTTTTTTGGGAGATGACCCCTTATTTTTAAAGTCTTCATTCATGTATGACACAGCATAATTTTAAGATCACTTTAAGGGTAGTATTTTGAGTTAGAAATCGCCAGTTATCCGCATTTTTGGCATTTTTTTCCTCTGCTTCATTTTCTTCTGCGTATTTTGTGTATCTCTTTCTTTTTTTTTTCTTTTGCTGCTAATACTTCTAGTATTACTATTACTAATACTACCACTACTACTTCTACTACTGCTAATAAAAAAAAAAACGAGAGTTGTGGGAATTTTAATCCCTATAAAAAAAACTTCTCCGCCATTCTGGAAATTCAAACGAGTGTGACGTCAGCGTTGCGCATACACAAAATGAGTTGTGCTAAACAAAAAACTCTTTAGAGAATAAGGAAGACACCGCATAATATTTTTCTTTTAATTTTTCGTTTTTTCAAAAATCATAATGAAATTGCAAATTTTTTTGCGCTTTCACTTTATTTCAAGGTAAGGAACTCGTTTTGTCTCTATGCGTTGTAACCATTATTTTGATATGACCCCTTATTTTCTTTTGTTCTAACGATTTTTTTGAGATGACCCCTTATTTTTAGTCTTAATTCATGTATGAATTCTGGAAATTCAAAACGAGTGTGACATCAGCGTTGCGCATACACAAAAAAAAAAATCTGCAGACATTCATTTCCATTTAGCTTTACTGTTGATTGATAATGTCACTCCTGCATCCGAATCAACATATACAGAATGAAGAATTATGAGTCAGGATAATAGTAATAGTAATAGTAGTAGTAGTAGAAGAAGTAGTAGTTGTAGTAGTAGTAGTAGTAGTAGTAGTAGTAGTAGTAGTAATGTAGTGATTGTAGTTATGTAGTAGTAGTAGTAATGTGTGTAGTAGTAGGTGTAGCAGTAGTAGTAGTAGTAGTAGTAGTAGTAGTAGTAGTAGTAGTAGTAGTAGTAGTAGTAGTAGTAGTAGTAGTAGTAGTAGTAGTAGTAGTAGTAGTAGTAGAAGCGGCAATAG
>JAWDGP010005990.1:0-15521 GCA_033675545.1 Elysia crispata
CTTTGATGCCATTAGAGAGAGACTCTAGTTCCTTACGGTGGCACCTGTTGAAACATGATCAGGATAGCTTATCACCAACAACAATGCGACGTTTATTGGGCACCTAAGGATTAAAGTGAAAAGATCGGAGAGCGACAAGAATAGCAGTGTCAAGGTCACATTGTCTCTGAGACCAATTTTAGCAAACAATGTTGATTGTGTTTGAGGCCATGCCGGAGATCAAAATTAACAGCCACACATAGTAAATAAATGATTGAAAAACTCTTAATTCTCTCTGCAAAAAACTATTTCCAAGAACCAAAGTATCATTGAAGTTTACCATGGCTGTAAGATGAAAGAACAACTAACAGTTCAAGCTTGTAACATCTCTCTCACATTGACGTTCGATCTCTTACAGTTCTTCTCTAGAAAACCAAGGGAAATAAATGCAACACATCTTTGATATATATATATATATATATATATATATATATATATATACGTTTTGTCTTTGTTTTTTTTATCATAAACCGCAGATAAATTTCTGTTCGCGTACCTTGAGAACTAGACATTTTTGGCTGCAGATGCTATTTATTTCGCGGATAATCGACATAAAATTGATGTGAAAAATAAAAACAAAAGTGTCCTATAAAAACAAAAGTGTCCTATATAAACATAAAGTGTCCTATAAAAAAATGAAAGTGTCCTATAACAAACAAAAGTGTCCTATAAAAACAAAAGTGTCTCTATATATAAATATACAAAAGTGTCCCTATAAAAACAAAAGTGTCCTATAAAAACAAAAGTGTCCTATAAAAACAAAAGTGTCCTATAAAAACAAAAGTGTCCTATAAAAACAAAAGTGTCCTATAAAAACAAAAGTGTCCTATAAAAACAAAAGTGTCCTATAAAAACAAAAGTGTCCTATAAAAACAAAAGTGTCCTATAAAAACAAAAGTGTCCTATAAAAACAAAAGTGTCCTATAAAAACAAAAGTGTCCTATAAAAACAAAAGTGTCCTATAAAAACGCAGTCAGGGTTTATCAAAGCAATAAGAAGTCGGAGTGTTATGCAAATTTTCTCTCCTGAAAAAAATTTTTTGTTTTTATTTCCTTTCAAATGCGGGTTTTAGTAGTTAAACGGCAGAAATTGAGTAACAACGTATTTTTTTTTCTTTAAGAAAAAAGATACGTATTAGACTCATAACTTAGTAGAACTAGAATACAAGTATGGTTAAAATATTTGCGATATGAAAGTTTGGGAATACATTTTTCTATTCGATAGAAAGCATTGCATGTACAAATAGCAAAATTGTCTACAAGTACTGCCATTTTAAAGCATTATTTTCGACATAAAATAAAAAATGGAGTGACAAAAAGGTTCTAAGTCGCTGAAAAATGCGTGGACTTTAAAATTAAGAAATTAGTAGCCAGAAAACGCATGTGATTCAGACTGTTATGGTTTGCTGGTGTAAAATTATGTGATTTGCCTCTTATCCAAATAGAACTCAGTCTTCAGTCCCTGATAATCACCTGTCTTATTTAGATAACAGGTGAAAAGAAAAAAAAAGGATTACCAATTTCAAAATTTTTAATCAGATTTATTAAAGTCTTGTCCACGTGTTGTTAATGATAATAACATTTACACAACATACAGCTTGCTTTGTGTAAATTATCATCGTGCAATGTTTAATGAAAGTTCGAAAAGGTCAAGAGGTTTCTAATAATGTCACTGGATCAAAATCTTTAATATTTGTCAATTACCAAGACAATGACAAAAGAGATCATTAGGAATGGTTGTTTTCGCTTTCTAAAACCATTTACTTTACATTTACACAATGCCAAAAGTCTTTCTTCCTTAACGCGATTGATGTTTTACTTTTGCAACTTGTATTTTGACTTTAATTAAAGAAAAGAAAATTGTTAAAAAAAAATCTTTCTTTTGTTCAAATTATCCATAATTGGAACTGGCTTGTGGCATTTCAAATTCCTGAAAAAAAAAAACAAAAAAAAACGGTTAGTGATTACCAACTTGAAAATTACACAGCTTGTTATTAAATTCATTAACTTACATTTCCAGATGCTAAAATTCGAAATTCGGCTTATACTAGAAACGTGTTATTCTTGAAAGCTGCACTAATAAGTATATCGATATATTGTGCAAACTTTGTCCTACTGAAAACCATCACCTCATTAAAAGATGAAGCTCAAATCAAAAGGAAAACTTTGGTAATTATCAAGATAGTTACGATGTAAAGTAAACAATTACGTCTCAGTGAAGCATACTACAAGTCTTGTACTTTAAATCTTGTATAACTTCTGTTTCTCTAAATCCTTTCTTTGTTCTTGTACTTGTAGCAGCATATTTGTAACTTACAGGTTTCACCGGCTGCCAACTTTTTCGAAGTACGTAGGCTATGTCGGTTTGAAATTATTTCAACTATGTCGAAGGTATTAGGCTTTGAGAGGGTATTTTTTTAAACAAGAATAGATTGTCAAGTTAAAAAAAAATCGATACTAAAATTACTATCGTTAATACTGATGATGATGATGATGATAATAATAATAATAATAATAATAATAATAATAATAATAATAATAATAATAATAATAATAATAACACAAAGAATAATAAACTATTTTTATAAACTTTCCGCGAATTGCGAATCTTTAAGCCGCTATACTTCAACACAATCTCATTGCTTTGATAGGTCAAGGGAGATAAAAATTATACTCCCCAGATCCATAGGTATGGACCACAAAATAGAGAACGGAAAGAAACACCAATAGGCATTTCGGGATGTTCCGGGTATTTTCATAATTTCCGCTATCATTCTTTTGGTCAAAGAGAGTGGAAACTTCATTAATCCTCTGCCGTGCCATCCTTAACCTGTGGAATGGACCAAATCAAGATGCTTGACAAGGATATTGCATTACTGACACTATTGGCTTAAAGTTAGCATGACCATTATTCTAAGCGTTACCTGTTTCACACATCTCAACGCTTTTAACGTCTTTATTCTAGTGTTCATACAAGATAGAATCGACACGTTAGCTTAAATGTGGGTGAAGAGAGATCTCATACATATTTTTTTCTTCTTGTGGTTTCACTATTCTAGAACCGACATAAGTTAGCTTAAAAGTGGGTGAAGAGTGAAATCGTGTGAGAAGGCTGTCTTTTCAAGCTGATCCGCATTCTTATTGCTATGATTATCGACATGTGGAAGGATCCAGGCGTTGACAATTTATAACGGTGCTGGGAACCTCAAGATTTAAACACATGGATGCATTTAATTGTGTAAACTTTAACAATATTTTTTACTTTAATGAGTTCCACAGTTTTCATTCTACAAATAGTCCGACATTTTATCTGAAAAGAGAATTACGAGTATTGCTTATTGTAGACCTATTTGAGTCAGATTTCTAATATAATATATTATATGTATATTTCACTAACATTCCTTGAGAAGTTGAAAGGGAATATTAAACCGTTAAGAGGTCAGTCAGTTCTTGGTATACATTTTACCCATCAGCCATAATTAATCTCTGTACCCTAGTGCAGGAGCAGTTGCCAGCAGCTGGAGTGGTGTAGTAGAAAGCAGAGATTTATGATCAGGAGAGATTGTTATTATGAGGTACCACAGATGGATTGGAATAATGTCTGTAGTGCAATGTAATATACAGTGCACACCACATATATCGACATCGCAACTTTCGACTTTTCTCTTTTTTTCGACATAGATAACTAAGTACGCTTTTTCTTCCTCTTTATTCTTAGTAAATTGATGTCCCTATTTCGACAGATCTGTCTCTCCTTTTCCCTTATATCGACATCTTAGTCGCCGAAATAACTAGGCAAACCAAAGAGAGATTTAGCTCCTCGCATCTCTCCTTCATGCACAGATACATGTACTAGCCTATCCTGTAGCATGACTCAAGGAGGCTGCGCCTTTGTTTGGCACGCTTTGTGGCCTGAGAGAACAGGGGAGAAGGGATGGGGGGCCGGGGTAGAGAGAGCGCGCTCAGCTGTAAGGTGTCAACACTGCCAGTTGGGCATGATGCAAGGGGAGGGTGGCGTTAGTGCTGTGCAGTCACGAGCCGAGCTCGTCATAGGTCATTGACTGAGGGAGAGCGGGGAAGGGAGTGGCACTGGCAGTGTCTACTAGTCTACCATTCATCATTCGACTGTTGCTAGCTCTACCTCTCGCATCATTCGCAATCCCTGCCTAGTGTTCTTACACCAAATCTTCGCATCTAGCTAACCTGCCGGTACTGTCTTGCCCAAGAATGTCTGAACAGAAGAAAACTCGTAAAAATCTCAGCATCCAGACTAAACTTCAACTGCTTGCTGATGTGGACAAGAAACAAGGAACAAAGAAAGAAATAGCGGAAAAATACGGTATTCCTCACAATACCCTATCCACCATTGTGAAAAATAGAGCCAAGTTAGAGAGACCTGGTCTGACAGCTGAATTTCAACCTGACAGAAAGAGACAGAGAACAACAGAGAAATTGGACATAGATCAAGCCTTGTTCCTGTGGTTCAAGCAAGCCAGAGCAATGAGCGCTCCTATCTCTAATCCTGTGCTCACCAGTCAGGCTGAGCTTATTGCTTCAAAGTTAGGTTTGACAGACTTCACTGCCAGTGTAGGGTGGATAGAGCGTTTCAAGCGTCGTCATGGCATTGCTCTCAAGACTGTCAGTGGAGAGGCCGCTGCAGTAGACCACACAGTCACAAATGCATGGAAACAGCACGATTTGCCCTCTCTCTTAAATGAGTACGGAGAGGACGACATCTTCAATGCAGATGAAACAGGCATTTTCTATAAATGTTTGCCTGACAAGTCGCTTGCCTTGAAGGGTGAAAGGTGTACAGGGGGAAAGAAAGCTAAGGAGAGGATGACAGCTTTGGTTGCCGCCAACATGTCTGGCAAAGAGAAACTGCCGCTTGTTGTTATCGGTAAATCTCTGAGGCCAAGATGTATGAAGAATGTGAAAAATCTGCCTGTGGACTACACAGCTAATAAAAAGGCATGGATGACTAGCTCTATTTTTGAGAACTGGCTCAGGAAATTGGACAGGAAATTCGTCCTTCCTGGCAGATCTGTTGCCATGGTGGTTGACAACTGCCCAGCACACCCACATATTGATGGCCTGAGGAGCATCAAACTTGTTTTCCTGCCACCCAATACGACAAGTCATCTGCAGCCATGTGATCAGGGAATAATCAATTCCCTCAAGCATCACTACCGGGCTCGAGTTGTGAGAAAATACCTCGACCACATCAAGGACAAGATGACAACAGTGTCTGCAGAGCCTACTACTTCTGAGACATTCAGAATATCAGTACTTGACGCACTGTGCGACCTAAGGTCAGCCTGGGACAAGGTCACAGAGAAAACGATAAAGAACTGTTTTCGACATGCTGGGTTCTGCAAGGAAGTTAATGTTACAGCAACAGAAGACCCTCCACTTGTAACTGAGACAGATGAGTTGGAGAATGCCATGGAATCACTGGCAGGTGTGACATTTCTGCAGACAACAGCCCAAGATTTTGTCTCTATAGATGTTAATGTGGAAACAACTGCAGAGGTGTCAGTGTCTGAGTTGGTTCAAATTGTCCAGTCTCAGAACTGCCCTGAGTCCGAGTCAGGTGAAGAAATGGAGTCCCAGGATGAGGCTGAGAGGAGGGTTACAGCAGGAGAGGCAAGGGCTGCAATAGCAACTCTTAGGCGATTTGCAGCCCAACAAGAAAAGGGAGACTGTCTCTTTAGTCATTTAAGCACAGTTGAGGATAAGGTGGAAGAAATAAGCTCTTCAAACTTGAAACAAAAGTCGCTTCTTGACTTCTTTCAAAGAGTTTAGAAAACGGTGCGATTGACAAGGGGTTAAAAATTAAGCATCACCTCAAACGGCCCTTTTAAGGGCCTATAAATAATTGATGAGCAAAAATTTTTGTAAGTATTGGATGGGAGAGTTTTGCAAATTTTTTCAAACCAAGGGAAGTAACTGAGCTTAATATGAACCAGATGTATTTGCCCCTCATGAACAAAAATCCTTGTTTTGTGGAGTTTACTACAAAACCTCTTTTTAGTGTGTAGAAATGTGATCTAATATAGATTTCTTTTATATCGACTTTCTCTTATATCGACATAGGACATTTGGAACCCTTTATGTCGATATATCAGGTGTGCACTGTAATTTTTTTTCAATGTTTATTTCCAGAATAAAAAAAAAAAAATCAAGATAATTTGTTTTCCCGTACGACTGTAACTCGTACATGCAATCCAGAAAATGAATAGTGGGCCTGTTGACTTAATGTTAATAATAGGGTAACTTATCTAAAATCTCTGAGCGAATAGTAGGGCCCATCTCAACCTGTGCTGATTTTTCCAGTTTTACAAGAATTTTGAAATTTTTTTGGGCCTTTATAAAATTTTTAGACAGATTTTTTAAACCCACTGATTTTAAAAGGAAACAGTGAGTAGAATAATCTTAAGTAAGATAAGCTTTATCAAGTTTTCAGCAAGAGAGTAAAAAATAGGTTTGAAAAGGGACTTATAAAACTCCTAGAAACCCTCACCTCAAAGTGTTACCTAATGAAGATTTAATTTTTTTTTTAAACTTGTGAGCTCTTATCTGTCTATGACCACAACGGTGCATATTGTCAATAGACCATTATGGTATGTCTTACAAGCAATAGGAATTATTGCTTTCGCTTTCTAAAACCATTTACTTTACATTTACATAATGCCAAAAATCTTTCTTTCTTTCTTAACGCGATTGATGTTTTACTTTTGCAAATTATATTTTGAATTTAATTAAAGAAAAGAAAATTATTTAAAAAAATCTTCCGTTTGTTCAAATTATCCATATTTGGAACTGGCTTATGGCATTTCGAATTCCCGAAAAAAAAACTGTTAGTGATCACCAACTTGAAAATTACACAGCTTGTTATTAAATTCATTAACTTAATTTCCAGATGCTAAAATTCGAAATTCGGCTTATACAAGAAACGTGTTATTCTTGAAGGCTGCACTAATAACTATATCGATATACTGTGCAAACTTCGTCCTATTGAAAACCATCACCTCATGAAATGATGAAGCTCAAATCAAAAGGAAAACTTAGTTAATTATTATGATAATCATGATGTAAAGTAAACAATTACTCTTCACTGAAGCAAAATTGTACTTTTAATCTTGTATAGCCTCTGTTTCTCTAAATCTTTTCTTTGTACTTGTAGCAGCATATTTGAAACTTACAGGTTTCAACGGCTGCCAACTTTTTTCGAAGTACGTAGGCTATGTCGGTTTGAAATTCTTTCAACTACGTTGAAAGTATTAGGCTTTACTAGGGTATTTTTGAAATAGGAATTATCAAATTTAAAAAAAAAATCTTAATGCTGGTTCGTATAGAAAACTGACTTCAGGAGGGATACTAGGTATGCAAGATAACATCTTTTTGGTGTCGTATCATAATAAATAAGAGTGGAAAACTTCATACGAGCGTTCGCTTTGAGAAAACTGATATCCCGCATGCTCATTGTGAAACAAGGTCATATATTTTTTTTTTTTTATATTTTCCCCTTCATAAATCAGATACGACAGTACAGAAATGGAGCATGTTATTTTGTTTGGATCATTTTTTAAACTAAAGGAAACACCCTTTTGGAGATCTTCTGAGTGAAATATTTAGAAACACTTAATGGCATGGTTATATTTGATAATGATATGCTTACAAAAGTTCAGATGTTCTAGATTTCAATCTGTTTTTTTTTTGTCCTTCACTTAAATTTTTTTTTTTTTTTGATAAATAATATGAATTACAGGTTGACGTATGTATTGGCCTGGGATTCAGGCCTAATTCTGCACCTGGATGAAAACATAACCATGGCAGAATCAGGAACAATAATTGATTTCCACCGATGAGATTTTTAAATACAGTCAGATTTAATTAATTTATAGAGGGGTAACATATGAGAAGAGATCTATCCTAGCCAGAGAGGTACAACAATAACACACAGCATCACAAACAACGTTGAAAATACATTGTATTAAAAACAAAGGAAAGAAGAAAACCATCTTGTCATTATTGTTGGTATGCAGTTTATTGATACTTTAGTATTTTTTTCAAAATTTACTAAGATTTCTCTATACAAATTTATGGTTTTGGTATCATAAAAAAACGCAACAAAAACAATTTCAAAATTAGAGAAACACTTTTCATTTTACAGTATGAGATATATAATAATATATAAAATGAAAAACATTACCCACGATATCATTCTCTCTCTCAGTCATTCATACTAAATTTTTATCCAAGTTTCTTTGTCCATGTGTGTAAAACGAAAGATGTTTGCTTACAAAAGAAACTTTTGGTTAGCTGTTTGCAACAGAACGTATTTTGTGTCCAGCTGAAAAAATGCAAGTAAATAAAGAACAGATACAAAAAAATGCACTCGGTAAAAATAGACAAGTTAATTTTTAAACAAGTTTCGAATGTATTCGAGTTGTAAATATACAGTGTACACAGAGATAAAACTAGGGAATAAGAAATTGTTTTACAACTGTATGAAAAAAAGCAAATGCATAATATGTGTAAAAATTTAAAAAAAAAAAAAAACAACCCTTACATCAATTAAGTTTTCCGACACATTCTCTCAATCTCGCTTATAATACAACTTTTTTCCTTCAGTTTTTACCAAAGTTGACTTTGAGCAAATAATACACGAAGGTTTGATCTAGACATTCTAAAGGCCTAAACAGGTGAAGAAAATTAGTTAAAGAAAAACCAAAGGAGCCGATGCACGGTTTGTCTCAGTTCACATGCTATTTTCGTGGGAGACACAGCCAAAAAGAGACAAGAAACTGCGTCTATTGTGATCCGTGATAACAGTGCTTTTGAGGTTTAATCTCCTGCTGACTGAAATTTCTTGACTGAGTCGATAAACATTCTGTCTATCTCTCTTCCTCACTCTCTCCCTTTCTTCCTCACTCTCTCTCCCTCTCTTCCAACCTTCCTAAAATTCCCCGTTTAGCCTTGGCAACAAAAACAGTTACTAGTTAGCTCTGCCTCAATCAAGATACAATGTCTCCCTGTGTATGTTATTCTGTCTGTCTGCCTGCCTATCTTTCTCTCCCTCTCTCCCTCTTTCTTTCTCACTCTCTCTCGCTCTTCCTCTCTCTATACATTTCTCTGCATGTGCAAATAAATTTCGATGATTAAATGCTTCAGATGCTATGAATTTGAGTTTACAGTATCGGCCATTTCTTTAAAATTTCGTCAATATCTCAAGGTTTTTGCTAAACAATACTTTTAATAATGGAGAAAAAGAGACAGAGAGGGAGAGAGAGAGAGAGAGAGAGAGAGAGAGAGAGAGAGAGAGAGAGAGAGAGAGAGAGAGAGAGAGAGAGAGAGAGAGAGAGAGAGAGAGAGAGAGAGAGAGAGAGAGAGAGAGAGAGAGAGAGGCAGACAGAATGACATACAAAGGATGATATTGTGGCTAGGCTGAGGCTGAGGTAATTGTTTTTGTTGCCAAGGCTAAACGGGGAATTTTAGTCTCTTCTTTCTGTGTTTCCGGTACATGTACTTATAAATGATTCTACAGTACAATGTGCTGTGGAAACAAACTAGAAATGACTTGGAAACATTTTTCTTATGCGTTTTCTTGAGCAATAGACCTAAAACTATGTTAGACCTTTACATCTGGATGAGTCTTGCAAAGAAATATAGAAGTAAGCTGAAAACATCGTTCTACAAATGGGACACTAGTATCAATTTGCCGAAACTGAGGTGCTTGTGTGTATTTAAAGAGGCTTATAAATGGTCTTGATATCTTTGCTTTTACTTACATGATCCTAATATATGCCTCCACTTATCCATTTTTACCTAGAATCTAGATATCTCAATAATTCTAATTCTGTACAAAAAAAGAATTAGATACCATTATTATAGAACTTAGATTCTTTTCCGAATAAAGGAAATGAACTTACTCATTATTCTCTTCTTTCCAAATATATTATTTTTTAGATCCTTTTAAACGCTTATGAGAAGCTAAGTTGATTACACTACACTGCCTTGCGGGAATTCTTACTCTAAGCCACGCAGTTATTTGAACCGAGATCTACACCTCAAGTGGAGAAAGAAAGGCTTCCGTTGTAAAGAATGAAAAAATGGCGCGTGAAATTGGTGATCGTAAGTTAACCTATGTTGACGAAACAAAGTATTTTAGGAAATCGAGAAAGCAGTTTGCGCTGTTTTTTCATGATTTAGAACCTGGCCACATGAATGCTGTAGACGCCTGCAAAGTTTCAAAGGTGTGGGTTGTGTAATAACGGAGGAGTTCGCGTAGAAAGCCTTCCAAGATCGCTTATATATATATATATATATATATATATATATATATATATATATATATATATATATATATATATACATGTATAGATTTAGATCTAGAGAGGGTTTTAAGTGTAATATTTATTTGGTATGAGTATTAGACTTTGCAAGTGCAAAATGCAGGCGAAATTCAGCTTTAGTTGCCCGCTTTTATTGTAAAACGAAGTGTATAAACTCATTATTTACTAACTAGGCCGCTCATACATCCCTTTATCATTGGTATGATAATGTCAGGTACTCAAGGCGTGTAACTCTCGCTGACCTTTTTTGTAGGATCATCCTCTATTATCGCGCATGAGCCTTGGCAGAATTTTTTTTAGAAGAAACGAATAACAATTTCTCTGTATCTAGAGTTGAAGTGGTAATAGACAAAGATGTTGACGAATGCGTTCAAAAAACCAAAAGTTTCACTAACAAGGGCAGCGAAACTAAATGCAAAACGCCTCTTTCCGCCGTTGGAAAACTCTGGATCCAATAGACGAATCATAGCTATAATTTGAAAGGGCAGTTGAGAGAGAATGAAGATGACACAAACCAGCGTGACAGATTTAATAACCTGTAGATCTCTCGCTGACAAATTGTTGGAAGCTTCCATGTTTCTAGCGAATGTATTGGTGCCAGTCTTAATTTTGTCAGTTCCAAGGGTGGAGTTAGAGTTTTCTGTTGATGCGACTTGCGTCGGACTCTGTAAAGATTGTCGAAACCTGGATGCGGTTTGAAGCTTAGATGCGAGGATGAGAACACAAGTTGTCACTGTGATGTATGCTATCCACGACACACTATTCCTACTTATAATATCATTAGCTTTGTAAATTTTTTGTATGTTGCCCACAATCCGAATGGACCTGTAGGTCGAGTTTGTCAGTGGATTCACTGCCCAAGTGAGGCGTATGATGGTGAGAACTGGAATCCGAAGTGTAAGAGCCAGGAAAAATAAAATGGCGAGTATTGTGAAGGTTCTTGATGTCGTAAACATTGACTTGAACCGAAGAGGTCTCGCAACACAGGCACATCGCACAAGCGCCAGGAACACTGATATGAAAGAAGAGTAGTCGTAGAAGACGTACGCGTACCAATAGATACCTACGTACAAAATCTTTGGGTCAAACGGCCAAACGTGATCAGGATAGTTTATCATCAACAACAATGCGACATTTATTGGGCACCTAAGGATTAAAGTGAAAAGATCGGAGAGCGACAAGAATAGCAGTGTCAAGGTCACATTGTCTCGGAGACCAATCTTAACAAACACGATAATGTTGATTGTGTTTGAGGCCATGCCGGACATCAAAATTAACAGCCACACATGGTAAATAAAAGATTGAAAAACTCTTAATTCTCTCTGCAAAGAACTATTTGCAAGGATCAGAGTATCATTGAAGTTTGCCATGGCCGTAAGATGAAAGAAGAACTAAGAGTTCAAGCTTGTAACTGTTCTCTCACATTGACGTTCGATCACTCAGATTGTTCTGGAAAAACAAGGGGAGGAATCGCATCATATGTATCAAACTATCATGTATATATATATATATATATATATATATATATATATACTTAATAAAAACAGATCGGTCACTGTATTAAACTATCATGTATATATATATATATATACATATACACACACACGGGTTTTTTTATTTTTATAATAACCACAGATCGATTTTTGTATTAAACTATCATGTATATATATATATATACATATACACACACACGGGTTTTTTTTTATTTTTATAATAACCACAGATCGATTTTTTTTTTTCACGTACTTTGAGAAATAAACATTTTGCCTTATGCTGTCGTTTTATTTATTTATTTTTTTTTTTGAGGATAATCGTCATAAGATTAATGTGAAAAAAAAGGGAAAGTGTCCTATGAATATGTTATCAGCTTTTACCAAAGCAATAAGAAGTGGGAGTGTTATGCAAATTTTCAATTTTTTTGCTCTCATATGCGGGTTTTAGTCGTAAAACGGCAGAAATTGAGTATCAACGCAGTTCTTTTTATAGAAGAATAAAGATATGTATTAGATCTATACTTAGTAGAACTAGAATAATGAGTACGATTTAAAAATTTGCGACATGAAAGTTTGGAAATACACTTTTCTAATCGATAAAAAGCATTGCATGTAGTAATAGCGAACTTATCTACAAGTACTTCCATTTTAAAGAATTATTTAGACACAAAAAAAAAAAAAACAAAAACAAAAAAAAAAAAAACATGGAGCGACAACATGGTTCCAAGTCGCTTGAAAATCCGTAGACTTTAAAAATAAGAAATTAGCAGCCAGAAAACACATGTGATTCAGACTGTTATGGTTTGCTGGTGTAAAGTTATGTGATTTGCCTCTTGCCCAAATAGAACTCAGTCTGTAGTCCCTGATAATCACCTGTCTTATTTAGATAACGGGTGGAAAAAAAAGGATTTCCAATTTGAACATTTTTAATGACATTTATCAGAGCCCTGCCCACGTGTTGTTAATGATAATAATATTTACACAACATACAGTCTGCTTTGTGTAAATTATCATCGTGCAATGTTTAATGAAAGTTCGAAAAGGTCAAGAGGTTTCTAATAATGTCACTGGATCAAAATCTCTAATATTTGTCAGTTACCAAGATAAAGACAAAAGAGATCAATAGGAATGGGTTTTTTTTTTCGCTTTTAAAAACCAGTTCTTTTACATTTACACAATGCCAAAAGTCTTTCTTTGTTAGCGCGATTGATGTTTTACTTTTGCAGATTGTATTTTGACTTTAATTAAAGAAAAGAAAATTGTTTAAAAAAAATCTTTCTTTTGTTCAAATTATTCATAATTGGAATTGGCTTATAGCATTTCAAATTCCTGAAGAAAAAACTGTTAGTGATCACCAACTTGAAAATTACACAGCTTGTTATTAAATTCATTAACTTACATTTCTTGGTGCTAAACTTCGAAACTCGGCTTATACTAGAAACGTGTTATTCTTGAAAGCTGCACTAATAAGTATATCGATATACTGTGCAAACTTTGTCCTACTGAAAACCATCACCTCATTAAAAGATGAAGCTCAAATCAAAAGGAAAACTTTGGTAATTATCAAGATAGTTACGATGTAAAGTAAACGAATACGCCTCAGTGAAGCATACTACAAGTCTTGTACTTTAAATCTTGTTTAACTTCTGTTTCTCTAAATCCTTTCTTTGTACTTGTACTTGTAGCAGCATATTTGTAACTTACAGATTTCACCGGCTGCCAACTGTTTTCGAAGTACGTAGGCTATGTCGGTTTGAAATTATTTCAACAATGTCGAAGGTATTAGGCTTTGAGATGGTATTTTTTAAACAGGAATAGATTGTCAACTTTCAAAAAAATCGATACTAAAATTACTATCATTAATAATGATGATGATGATGATGATAATAATAATAATAATAATAATAATAATAATAATAATAATAATAATAATAATAATAATAATAATAATAATAATAAACAAAGAATAATAAATTATTTTTATAAACTTTCCGTGAATTGCGAATAGTTATTGCTTTAAGCCACATTACTTCAACACAATCTTATTGCTTTGATAGGTCAAGGGAGATAAAAATTATCCTTCCCCAGATCCCTAGGTATGGACCACAAAATAGAGAACGGACAGAATCACCAATAGGCACTTCGGTATGTTCCGGGTATTTTCGTAATTTCCGCCACCATTCTTTTGATCAAAGAAAGTGGAAACTTTATTAATCCTCTGCCGTGTCATCATTAACCAGTGGCATGGACCAAATCAAGATGTTTGACAAGGATATTGCATTACCGTTACTAGGGGGCTTCAAGTTAGCGTGACCATTATTCTAAGCGTTACCTGTTTCACACATCTCAACGCTCTAAACGTAAGGTGTCTTTATTCTAGTGTTCATACAAGATAGAATCGACACGGTAGCTTAAATGTGAATTAAGAGAGGTCTCTTACATATTTTTTTCTTCTTGTGGTTCCACTATTCTATACTAGTGTTACACAAAATAGAACCGACATAAGTTAGCTTAAATGTGGGTGAAGAGTGAAATCGTGTGAGATGGCTGTCTTTTCAAGCTCATCCGCATTCTTCGTATTATGATATGACTATCGACATGTGGAAGGATCCAGGCATTGACAACTTTGTATCAGTGCTGGGAATCTCAAGATTTAAACACATGGATATATTCAATTGTGTAAACTTTAACAATAATTTGTATTTTAATGAGTTCCACAGTTTTCATTCTACATAGTCTGACATTTTATCTGAAATGAGAACTACGACTATAGTATACTGCAGACCTATTTGAGTCAGATTTCTAATATAATATATTATATGTATATTTCACTAACATTCATGAAGTTGAAAGGAATATTAAACCGTTGAAAGTGAATATTTAAACCGTTGAAAGTAGATATTAAACCGTTGAAAGTGAATATTAAACCGTTAAGAGGTCAGTCTGTTCTTGGTACACATTTTACCCATCAGTCACTTAGTTAATGGTAATGTTTTATACACATAATGAATCTCTGGCCCCTAGTGCAGGAGCAGTTGCCAGCAGCTGGAGTGGTGTAGTAGAAAGCAGAGATTTATGATCAGGAGAGATTGTTATTGCGAGGTACCACAGATGGATTGGAATAATGTCTGTAGTGCAATGTAATATAATTATTTTTTAATGTTTATTTCCAGAATTAAAAAAAAAAAAAACATGATAATTTGCTTTCCCTGGACGACTGTAAGTAGTACAAACAATCCAGAAATGAATAGTGGGCCTGTTGACTTAATGCTAATAAAAGGCTAAGTTATCTAACATTTCTGAGCAAATGGTAAGAACATCAACCTATGCTCATTTTCCAGTTTTACAAGAAGTTTTAAAAATTTTTGTGCCTTTATAAAGTTTTTAGACCGAATTTTTTAGACTCACTGATTTTAAAAGGAAACAGTGAGTAGAATAATCTTTAATTAAGCTAAGTTTTATAAATTTTTCAGCAAGAGAGTAAAAAGAAGGTTTGCAAGGGGCTTATATTACTCCTAGAAACCATCACTCAAAGTGTTACGTAATGAAGATTTAAAAAAAATTTTAACTTGTGAGCTCTTATCTTTCTACGACAATAACGGTCCATATGGCCAATGGACCATATGGTATTA
>JAWDGP010005993.1:0-2500 GCA_033675545.1 Elysia crispata
CCCTACCATAGATTCAAAACTTGGACCACTATGCTGTCAGGCCAGCGCTCTACCGACAAAGCTATCACGCCAAACCTCTGCTTGCTCGCGCTCTCTCTCTCTCTCTCTCTCTCTCTCTCTCTCTCTCTCTCTCTCTCTCTCTCTCTCTCTCTCTCTCTCTCTCTCTCCCCCCTACCATAGATTCAAAACTTGGACCTCTATGCTGTCAGGCCAGCGCTCTACCGACAAAGCTATCACGCCAAACCTCTGCTTGCTCGCGCTCTCGCTCGCTCTCTCTCTCTCTCCCCCCCCCTCCCCCCCCCCCCCCCCCCCCCCCCCCCTACCATAGATTCAAAACTTGGACCTCTATGCTGTCAGGCCAGCGCTCTACCGACAAAGCTATCACGCCAAACCTCTGCTTGCTCGCGCTCTCTCTCTCTCTCTCTCTCTCTCTCTCTCTCTCTCTCTCTCTCTCTCTCTCTCTCTCCCCCCTACCACTAGATTCAAAACCTGGACCTCTATGCTGTCAGGCTGGTGCTCAGTTACTCACTGATGCAAAGCCACTGTGCCACAACTTGCTTGTTTGGCTGCTTTTGCTCTTCGTCGTTCTGTCAGGTTTCTCTCTCTCTCTCTCTCTCTCTCTCTCTCACTCTCTTTCCTCCCCCCTCCATCTATCACAACTCTGAAACAGTGAAAATAAAAATATAAAAATTAAAAAAAAAAATAAAATAAAATAAAAAAACAACTTGTTTTTCAAAGCAAACGGCAAGAGAGCTCTCCTGGCGCGTAGGAATGACTGGAAAAGCAACACCAAGTCTTATCCTGGCAACAAGCTGCGTTTGGAAACCCAGTGGCTGCGGCGTTAGACCGTCCGCCCTGATATACATTCCAGCACGACCATTCCTTGAGGCGCCTTCGACCCCAATACGGTCAGGTGGATGCAGTCTGGGGTCCGAATTTTTCAGCTCTCGGCAATTCCGCAGCGGTGACTTCTTTGGTATGTGATCAAAGGCTCTAGGATAATCTTACAGGTGGACAGACTATTGCCACTATAATAGCAAACAATCCAGGTCGCCTGTAACAATACTGGGAGGTAGCAACATGTTTTTTTTGTCTGAAACGGAAGTTTTCGGCGGGAGTGTCTCAGTTATCGTTATTGATCCAACCATTCACTCGCTTTCTTCTTTCTTTCTTTCTCTTTCCTTCTTCACAAAATTACTTCATTTTTTCGCGGTAATCTTTAATGAAGCACACGCAGCATAATCGTTACGTATAACCGATTACTTGTATTCACAAAAGTAAGGAATAAAATATTTAATCGTGGTTTAAAAGACTTGGATGATTAAAGGTCACTTCACTGTCAAGTCTTTGTTTCGGTTATTCTCCCTCTGAATCGACTTTTTTTTTATATACCAACAGCTTTCATGCGTTCAAGGGTTCCCAAAACTTGTAGACTAAGGAAATATCATTAAACGATTTTTTCCCAACATTAATTTCTGTGACGGAAAAATACCAGGTATCAAGTTTTTGAGAACCACTGACGCGTTTCGAAGACAAAGACAAACGGGAAAAAAATCAATAATCGTTATCGTACTCTTAATCGTAATTATAGACTCGGTAATTTTTTTTCTTTGGGGGAGGTAAGGAACAAAAGAAAAGAAAAGGGAGGGAGGGGGGGGGGTCCCTTTGAATGTGCACATTAAATGCGAAATGAGAGAAACTGATAATACAGTAGTAGTAAACAACTGTTCTGAAAGCTGGATCAGATTCTGCTTAATTATTCTCTAGAAACTGCTGTTGGATCATTTCTGCGTCATCTCTAGACAGTAATCAGGCTGGGCTAGCCGGGAGCTGGGTCGCTCCTTGATCCTATACAAGAGGTGCGCCCTCGCCATGCTTCAAATTATTGATTGCGTCTGTAGACCTAGATCTGCACTGCTTCTATAGAACCAGACCTACAGTGCTTCTGTAGAACTAGAGCTATAGGAAAATAACATGGAGGAACCGGGGGATTTATTTAAATAATCAGATTGAGGTCAGGTATACGAGTGTCGCGATGACGGCTGAAACCAAAGATTGTTACGAGCTGGGTTAATGAGTGGGGAGGAGAGAGAGAGAAGGGGAATGGGGGAGGGGAGGGGAAGAATGACAGGGAAGGAGCGATCGGGAGAAAAAGCGGGAGGCGTTTGAAAGTAGGTGTCTGAGTGTGGAAAAAGAGCGAAAAGAATTGGGTTTGTATCTTATAAGGACGAGGGAGAGGGTTCGGAGAGGAAGAGAAAAAGACAAAGACAGGGGGGGGGGGAGGGGGAGAGAGAGAGAGAGAGAGACAGAGAGAGACAGAGAGAGAGAGGGGAGACAGAGAGAGAGAAAGAGAGAGAGACAGAGAGGGGGGGGTAGAGAGAAAGAGAGGGAGAAAGAGACAGAGGCAGAGAGAGAGAGAGGGAGAGAGAGAGAGAGAGAGAGAGAGAGAGAGAGAGAGAGAGAGAGAGAGAGAGAGAGACAGAGAGAGAGAGAGAGAGAC
>JAWDGP010005993.1:7500-10000 GCA_033675545.1 Elysia crispata
ATCTTACTACTATTATAATAGATCTACAATGTACACTTGTCTTCGCCAGGTAGCCCACTGAATGCTTGATTAAAGTACGTGCGTGCAGAAAAATCGGGCAGCCTGGCAAACGATGCGCGTGACTGATTTAAACTGCTTCGTTTGCTTACAAAGCCAGTTAGGGGCGGGCTTAAACGGGCAGTAGACGCGACGCCTCGACAAAATGTCGGCTGGTTTTCATGGCTAAGAATACGCCGTTGGTTCATATCTAGACAAAAAGTCCAGGTTATCAAAATTAATGTCAGTTGCTTCAGAGCTTGAAATAAAATCAAGTTTAATAAATCAATGTCGGTTGGTTTAAAGCTAGAAATAAATTCAAGGTTCATACACGTCGGTTAGTTCAATAAAGTCGAGGTTATATAAAGAAGAAGAAGAAAGCTTGGTTGGTTTAGGGCTAAAAAGTAGAGCCGGGATTAAACAAAAATATCGGTTGGACAAGAAATCAAGTTAAAAAAAATGTTAGCACATTTGTGGCTCAAGTTAAATCCCAGCTTAATAAAGAAAATCGACTAATTCTCTACTGTCCTAATCTGTTTTTAGATCCTTTTAAACGCTTCTTAGAAAGCTGCGAATTTTCGTATCAAGTACAAGTGCATAAAGGTGCATTGCCTTGCGGGAATTCTTAGCCGCGCAGTTGCGTCATTTAAACCTACATGATTTGAAAGATAAATTTAAGGGCAAGATACAAGAAATAAAAAAAGATGGTTCAGGGCGATGACTGACAGCAGTTTCGAGACGGACCGCTGCAAAGAACGCATACTCCTTTCACTTGCCGGAAAATGCGGGAATTCGTAGTTTTCCTCAAACCTCAGAGAACATTCTAGAAATGACAGACCCTAAACCTAACTAAAAGTGCAAAAAAAAAAAAAAAAAAATGTAGAACGGAAGAACATCGACATACCCTCGAATTGGGCTAAAAGGTTCTTTCCCACCTCCCCCCCCCACACACACACACTCAATGTCTCCGCTCTTCTGAGTGGGTTGAAGGAAGTTCAATTTACTGCGCATGCGCTAATGTCACTCAGTGTCATGTTGGGTTCTTCGTAATTTGTGCGGGTTCAATTTGGCCAATTGGTGACGTCAACAACTTTTTTTTTCTTTTTCTTTTTTTTTTTTTTAAACTTGGATAACGTCTGATTATTTATCCGTCTTCGTCATCCAAACAACAACAACAACAGCAACAACAACAACAGCAACAACAACAACAACACAAACAAAACCAGCAACAGCAGCAGCAGGCAGCAGCTTCCCCGTAACCATGACCACCATCATCATCATCGCAATTATTGTTGTTGTTAGTGTTGTTTTATAAAATGATTTACAAAAACGTCGTTGATGATCAACCTTATTATAATTATAAAAAAATAATAGCAGGAGCAGCATTCCCTCACAACCACAAACAACATCATTATATCGATAATGTTTGTAATTGCTGTTATTATCATCATTTCGTAACAGGATTTACAAAAACGCCTTCGATGTGTGACGTGCTGGCGAGACGAGGATAATTAATTCTGATTCCATCTCGAAAGGCTTTCGAAGTTCTCTCCCTTTTCGGTGCTCCTTTCTATTGCAATGATCGATACAGAATCTGGTGTCGGAATACGGCGTCGCCTGACTGTACAGAGTGCAGAAGATATGGAGGCAGGTCTGGAACTGGGCAGAGGCACGGCGTGGTCTGACGGGAGTCTGTCCGTCTTGCTGACTGTACAGAGTGCAGAAGTTATGGAGGCAGGCCTGGAACTGGGCAGAGGCACGGCGTGGTCTGGCGGGAGTCTGCCCGTCTTGCTGACTGTACAGAGTGCAGCAGATATGGAGGCAGGCCTGGAACTGGGCAGAGGCACGGCGTGGTCTGGCGGGAGTCTGCCTGTCTTGCTGACTGTACAGAGTACAGAAGATATGGAGGCAGGTCTGGAACTGGGAAGAGGCACGGCGTGGTCTGACGGGAATCTGTCCGTCTTGCTGACTGTACAGAGTGCAGAAGATATGGAGGTAGGCCTGGAACTGGGCAGAGGCATCGATCTCTTACTTTGGTCATTCGCAGTGTCAAAAGACGGCAAAAATGATAAGTTAGGTGAAACTGTTGAATGACAGGGATGGACAGATGGACAGATAGAAAGATAGGTAGACAGACAGATTGACACTTAGGTATTATAATATAAGGGACTAAAGATGGATGGATAGATAGATAGATAAATAGATTGATAGACAGACAGATTGACAGGTAGATATTATAATATAGGGCACTACAGATGGATAGATAGATAGATAGACAGACAGAAAAACGGATGCATCGACAAGTGGGTAGATAGATAGATCGATGGGAAGAGAGAGAGATTGAGATTTTCAAGAAAATAAGCAAACCTGGGTTAAAAAAAACGGCCAAGGTTTTATTAAACAAAATGGGAAGAGACAAAAAAAAACAAAAAAAAAAACCAGTCGATCCTTGAAAGCAAATAAA
>JAWDGP010005993.1:25000-35000 GCA_033675545.1 Elysia crispata
TGTTTTTTTGTTTTCCTTTCTTTCTGTAGTGATCACGATTTCACAGCTCCATATTGTGTGATTTTCAAACAGCTGAGGCTGGGAAGAGAGCCACTCCGCAGCGGAGCTAATGCGATCCTCTCCTTGCACTGGCTGTAATGATGTCAATATTGCTTTGGCTTCGGTATAAAACAGTTGGCACACAGTTATACAACGTTGTTTATGGTTCATTAAAAGGGGAAAAAATGCAAATAAATACAAATCCTTGCCATGCACTGAATGTAATAATATCAATAGTGTATCGGCTACAGTACTAATAGTTGAAGCACCAGTTATACAGCATTGTTCATTAAAGACATTAAAGAAAATAAAAATAACCAAATAATACAAACCCTTCCCTTGTCATGTATGTAATAATATCGTTATTGCTTTGGTTGTGTAAAAACAGATCAAACAGTTATACAACGTTGTTTATGGCTAATTAAAAAAATAAATAAATAAATAAAACAACAACAACAACAACAAAATTTCTGCATAGATGCCATTGATGGTAGGTTGAGTTCGCATCTTTCTAAAGCTCCGAAACAAAACGGAAGCTTGTTGGCTTGGTGAAAGCAACTCGAGTATTACATTCAAGTGGAGAGGGAGAGAGAAAGAGAAAGAGAGAGAGAGAGAGAGAGAGAGAGAGAGAGAGAGAGAGAGAGAGAGAGAGAGAGAGAGAGAGAGAGAGAGAGAGAGAGAGAGAGAGAGAGAGAGAGAGAGAGAGAAACGTCAAACAAATTTCCGCGTGCAGACCTATCCCACGCTTCGATTTATTTGTAATTTGTTTTTGTTGATAGATAAGGAATACAGTCTAATTTCGTGCACAATTATATTATTAACCATTAAAACGGGTTAAAATTTGCCAAATTATTGCTGTAGAAAGAGCGGAAGAAAATACGAACCGTCTGGGAGTGAATACATTTACATTCAGTTACCGTTAACAAACTTTGAAGTAGAATAAAATAATCTTTCAAAACAAACCAAACCAAAAACAAAAATATAAACAATAAAAAAAATCCCCCGCTCCTAAAAAAAAAACAACACATGCGCACTTCTTAACCAGCAAAACGGATAATATTAATATTTACCTAAATTTAAAAAAAATTGAAATTAAATCCTTTTTTTTTCCTTTTTGTATGAGGAAGGAAGGAAACACGAATGAGCTCCGACTGGACACACTAGCAAACACAATCATGATTTTTATCCCCGCAATCCTGCCACTAAAGCGGGCAACCCTTGCCCCGCAATCCTGCCTCTAGAGCGGGCAACCCCTGCTCCGCAATCCTGCCTGTAGAACGGGCAACCCATGCTCCACAATCCTGCCTCTAGAACGGGCAACCCCTGCTCCACAATCCTGCCTGTAGAACGGGCAACCCATGCTCCACAATCCTGCCTCTAGAACGGGCAACCCCTGCTCCACAATCCTGCCTCTAGAACGGGCAACCCCTGCTCCACAATCCTGCCTCTAGAACGGGCAACCCCTGCTCCACAATCCTGCCTCTAGAACGGGCAACCCCTGCTCCACAATCCTGCCTCTAGAACGGGCAACCCCTGCTCCGCAATCCTGCCTGTAGAACGGGCAACCCCTGTTCCGCAATCCTGCCTCTAGAACGGGCAACCCCTGCTCCCCAATCCTGCCTGTAGAACGGGCAACCCCTGTTCCGCAATCCTGCCTGTAGAACGGGCAACCCCTGCTCCGCAAACCTGCCTGTAGAACGGGCAACCCCTGCTCCGCAACCCTGCCTCTAGAACGGGCAGCTCCCGACCCGCTCACCCTCTCAGTCTCAGACCCAGTCCGGCCCTGAATCGCTAGTTCCAGCGCATGCATTGTGCCAGAGACTGAGTACAGTAAGTACGTGATTATGCAAGACATAAATGAACTGGCTCGGCATACCGAAACAAAAGAGGGCAAAAGTAGTTTCTCGCGTTGACTGCGTCCACAATACTATACACTGTCATTTCGACCGGCCTTGACACATGACGTAAAGCGACGGGGTGTTTTTACCGAAACAATACAATCTTCTACTTCCATTCAGTGCAGGGCAAGGAATCGCGGGGTTTTTGTGTGTGCTGACCGCTGCGAACTTTCTGACCTAAGCGTGTCCTCGATTACGACAGCTGCTGCTGGTCAGTACGATTGCCATGGCAACCGCTGGGAGAGCAGCTAAATTAAGCTTGGTCGTCGGAACAACCAGGAAGAAGATAATTAGAGAAGTGGAGAATGTGGAAGATTAGACATCATAATTATTATAGCTAACAAAAAAAAAAGGGGGGGGGGGGCGGGAGGAGTCGAGTGAAACCGAGAGAAAGAGTAAAACTGTCAATTTCTGAAAGATTTGTCGGCAGTTTGAGAAAGAGGGAGGGGGGGAGGGAGAGAGAGAGAGAGAGAGAGAGAGAGAGAGAGAGAGAGAGAGAGAGAGAGAGAGAGAGAGAGAGAGAGAGAGAGAGAGAAATTTAGAAAGACATGATGGTACAAATCATTTGTCAATCATTTTCAAATTAAACAAAAAACGATCAAACTTCACAAACCGAAAAAAAAAAAAAAAAAAAATCGTAACATACGAGAGGAAGAAGACAAGTAAATCATACTTACAGACAGACCGTCACACGATATTGTTACTCGTGCGTTCACTGACAGTCATATCCAAGCAGAGTCAGTCGGCAGAAACCTGCGAGAGTAAATAGAAAAACAGAGGGCGGGGCTAATTGTTACTGGCGAGGCTAAAACCTTCCCCACCCCCCTTTTCCCCCCACTTCTATCTGTTCACGTGATAAGATAAACAATCTACACCCAGAAACCGATTGGTTGTGTTCTAATTGATAGACCTAGAGAAGATTTAATAATAGATCTTATAGTGTACAATTATTCTAGATCTAAGAAAGTTCACGTGAAAAGATAAACAATCTAAACCTAAGAGTCAATTACTTATATAGGTACTAGGTAGACAAAGGCAGAAGAGTAGAAATTAGATATAATAGCGTTTAATCATTCTAGAGCCAAGAATGTTCAAGTAAAGAGATAAACAATCTAAACCTAGGAATCCATTGTGTGAGTGTGTGTGTGTATGTATGTATATATATATATATATATATATATATATATATATATATATATATATATATATTGGTAGATCTAGAGGCAGAAGAGTATAATCTAGAACAACTAATGTTTAATCATTCTAGAGCTAAGCGTTTCAAGTAAAGAGATAAACCATCTAAACCTAGAAATCCATTGGTTGTATAGGTAGAGCTAAAGGGAGAAGAGAAGACAATAGATATAATTGTGTTTAATCATTCTAGAGCTAAGAATGTTCATGAAAAGATAAACAATCTAAACCTGGGAATACAATACTTGAATTTTTATCGGGAGATCTAGAGGTAAGAAGAGTAAAAAGTAGATCCGATGGTCAATTATCAATCCAGAACTAAGAATATGACCTTAGTGGCATGGCCCAGATGGTTAATTTATCTAACAGGCTGCCATACAGAGATTAGAAAGTCTAGAAAGTGATGTACACAGCAGTTTGTGACGTGTGCTCTTAAAGGCATGACGACACAATCCCGCCGAAAGTCGCTATCTACCACAGCCTTCTCTGTGTTCCAGAGAGCCATGAATTTACACCCAAACTCACGACGTCATAACTGCCAGACCGACAACGACAAATCCCAAGATGTCATTTATTTATTTATTTATTTATCTTTTATTATTTCTTCAGGCAACCATGGCCTTTCTCAAAATAGCACTAAAGTACATTCCCAGCTCCGAGGGGGGGGGGGGGGGATTGAGACTGGCCTAAGAGACGTTCAATTCCACACTGCGGGGACGGACGATGAATTGAAATCCGATTTCTGTATTCGTGAGATACAAGATGTTCTCAAAAGAAATCGATACATAATGACAGGGCTGCAATGAATCGACCTAAGCCCTCCAGCTAGCCATGACTATTTATTATATGGTAGCAAAATATCGATTCCACACGCACAGACTTTTTTGCTGATGTCATCAAATTGCAGACTCAGTTCGGTTTGTACTGATGGTTAATGCTGGAAGAGCTTCAGAAGGGGAGAACTTGAGTTGTTGTTCCTGTAATATTTAAGATGAATACCAACTCCACTCACTCCCATCGTCGGAAAAAGAGAGAGAGAGAGAGAGAGAGAGAGAGAGAGAGAGAGAGAGAGAGAGAGAGAGAGAGAGACAGAGAGAGAGAGAGAGACAGAGACAGAGACAGACAGACAGACAGACAGACAGAGACAGACAGACAGACAAACTGACAGAGAGAGAGAGGCAGACAAACAGACAGAGAGAGAGACAGAGACAGACAGAGAGAGACAAAGAGAGAGAGAAACAGAAAGACAGTCAGAGAGAGAATCAGAGACAGCGAGACAGATAGACAGATAGGCAGACTGGCATAGTCAAAGCTCTGTAGATATATAGAAAGAAAGAGATAAGGGCAAAGAGAGATAGAGAGAAATAGGGAAGCAAGGGGGAGAGAGAGAGACAGAGAGACAGAGAGAGAGACAGACAGAAAGACAGACAGACAGACAGACAGAGACAGACAGACAGACAAACTGACAGAGACAGAGAGAGAGAGAGAGAGACAGAGACAGAGACAGAGACAGAGACAGAGACAGAGAGAGTCAGACAGACAGAGACAAACAGACATTGGCAAAGATCAGTAGATATATAGAAAGAGCCAGATAAAGGCATAGGGAGGGGGGAGATAAAAAAAGTGAGGGAAATAGGGGTTATTTATATATATATATATATATATATATATATATAGAGAGAGAGAGAGAGAGAGAGAGAGAGAGATAGATAGAGAGAGAGGAGAGAGAGATAGGTAGAGAGAGAGAGAGAGGAGAGAGAGATAGAGAGATAGGTAGAGAGAGAGAGGGAGATAGAGAAAGAGAGAGAGAGAGAGGATGATTAATAGAAAAATCTATCTTGAACTATAATTATTATGAATTAAAAAAGAAAAAAAAAGATTCCGTTCTTGGCATCTCATAAGTATATTTTTTTTTTTATATTCTTCTCGCAGTCTTCACTTAGAAAGAAAAAGAAAAAAAAAATTGAGTCCTAAATTTCTATTCAGAGAGTAAGAGAGAGAATAATTGAACTGCGGATATCAAGGCCTAGGTTCTACCTCCACAGCCACTCTGGCTCCTCTAACACCAACAATGTTTCTAAAATATTAAACCACCGTAACGATGTTATGCGATGCTTTTGTTTCAAAAAACAAAAAAAACAAAAAAAAAAAACGAATTCTGAGGAATAATGAAATCTTCGGCTTTTCCATAATAATGGCCGTTGTTTCACTTTTTGCGCTTGGACTGACTGAATTCGATAATATTTTGAGTGCCGGTGGTTTTAACTTTAATTAATTCAAAAAAAATTAATTTACTAGATGAATCTCTGCTCTGTGGATGGCCATGCGTATCTATACAAAAAAAAAACAAAAAAAAAAAAAACAAACAAACAAAAAAACGCTGCGTCACTTTCTGCGACAACAAAACTGAAAACAAATTTGTGACAGTTTTGCCGTCAATAGAGTTATAAAGGACTAAAAGAAGCCAGAAGGCAATTTTTTACCTTGCGCAAGTACAAATAGAAACCTTTGATGGACATGAAATATGTCTTACAGGCACACGATCAGCGACCGTAATGAAAATCGCTGTTCTTTACACATTTTAACCGTAACACCTTCTCTAGATGGTTGTGATATGAAACCTATGTTCTGACGCCATCATCAAAACACGTCATATCCGGAGGATTCATCGTCCATTGTAGACAAGGGTGACATTGTTCCCAAATATAGCTCGACCATCATGCCGAAATGAAACAAGGCACAGCTGAAAAGCACCATCAGCCTGTGAACTGGTTGACTTGAAATAGGTCGTAAGTCTCGGTCTAGATACCAGACAAACAGCTGAAATGCTGCCAAGTGTCGAATCAGAGACGTTGCCAGTACATGTATTGTTTGCGGTCAAGGAAAAGTCCGCTAACTTGTTTTGTTTTCCGTATTGCAGACATTGAACAATCGAATAAATCAAAACTCAAATTTCCGCCGTGATTGCAAACTTTGAAAACAAAAACGCATAAATAAAAAATCGTTTTTCCACTGTTATCCAAGACTTTGAAAAAAATCGCATAAGCAAATACACACATTTTTTTTTTCGGTATTGTAAAAATTGAAAAATCTATCAATTAAAACGCAATTTCTTTACGGTATTGCAGACATTGACAAAAATCCATCAGCAAATACACGTTTTTGTTGTTTTGTTTTTCGGCACTGCAAACATTGAAAAAAAATAACGTAATTCAAAACAAAAAAAAAATTCGGTATCGCAAACATAGCAAAAATCGCGTGAGTAATGACCCTTTTCGCTTTTGCAGAAATTAAACAATCTAGAACGCTTTCTTGACAGACAAAGATGAGGTACTGAGAATTATTCCCAGGAACTGGGATATCGATATGGACAAACTACTGAACATAATTCCATTAAAGTTTGTACGGCGGCAACCGCGGGCGTTTTACAGGAGATTCCCGATATAGGAGGAGAGAACGTCTGAGGATCACGTGACCAGCCCTCAACCAATCAGCCATAAGATCTTGAACCAGTCTGAGTAGAGTACACGCTGCAATCAGTGACTATCGTAATTAGGCTGATGAGTTGATTACCCTCGCGTAACTTGATTTGGTCGGAATTCGGGCCAGGTGAAGAGTTGAGCGGTTGGGCTGGTCTGTTTACCGGAGCTCCCAAAAATCATAATGGACGCGGTTCGACAGACAATTTGGTAATTGAAAAGGATCCAAAAGGACGTGTGCATGTCTGTTCAGAGTAAGAATACAAAACTAATGCCTAATAGGAAATGGCAAAAACAAAAATTTTAACTAAGAGACCAAAAGAAAATTAATAATACAACTTATAACCTATGTTAACGAGAGAGAGAGAGAAAGAGAGAGAGAGAGAGAGAGAGAGAGAGAGAGAGAGAGAGAGACAGACAGACAGACAGACAGACAGACAGACAGACAGACAGACAGACACTGAGACAGAGGAAGGTTAAGAGAGAGAGAGAGGTATCCTACAGAAATCATTTATAAACTCGAAGAGACCCAGAGGAAACAGCAAGTCGCTGACAATAAACATAATGTACTCCCTTCACCCCAGACAAATTTAATTTGGTAGATCAATCCCTTGGAATTAAAAAAAAAAAAATAAAATAAAAAAAAAATTTGTCTTACTTCGTCCTCTTTCAGTTTTCTGGTAGAGAAATAATTATTCTGTTAATGAAGTAGAGCGGTCGGGCGGATTTGTTTACCTGAGTGGACGCGGTCCCATGACTCGGATAGAACGCCTGGCTTGTCGGTAAGAATGTTTTCACCGACGAGCTTTTCATGAAAATCATTGAGGCGATACGTTGGCAAATTAATACTACGAGTATTCACACAGAGTTTGTTTTGCAACCAGATCCCGCGACTTTTCACGGGACATTTGGTTCAGAAATTTCCCCAAGCACGACATGTATAAGACAGATAAGGCGCTGCAACTTCTAATTCTCTTCAGACAAAGCCCGGCTTTGAACTTAGCTGTTTTGAGAGTCGGTGACGATATCACGGCGGGAGGTTCATCCACATGACCATCGGGACGTCTGGGTAGTTTCCAAGATTACAATTCAAGTGTCGAAACTAGAAATTCAGAGGTTACTTTTCCATAAACTCCGTCAATTAGACAAATTAGTGTTCCCAGCGTATCTGATACAAATGTTTACATACAGTGTTCGTTTCTCTTCCATATCAAAATGCGCAGCATGCCACACGCAGCACTTGTCTTGAAACCAGATGAAATCCCCGGCAGATAACGCTTAGGGGTGCGAAAACTGCTGTGAGCTAATGCGCATAAACCACCACAAAACAGTAAACCCTGCATCCAAAGATCTGTGGAGTTACCTAAAACAAACTAGGGGGGAGAGAGAGAGACAGAGAGAGAGAGAGTAAATAAAATACAAGAGGAAAACTGAAATAATAAACTCGTCCTGCAGCGGACCGGCTTTTCTTTAAAAAAAAAATGAATTTAAAAAAATGAACTCAGAATCTTCGCACCTATACTGTGTTAAGGCCGATAAAGTATGTCGGCAGAACGCAATTTATTTGAAATAAGACAAAAAAAAAAAGCAATTATTTCATGTCGTGGTAAAGATTCGATTTCAAACCAAAAAGTTATTTTTGTTTTTGCCTTTTAGAAATGTTACTCAGAGTTATTTCCCTTAATATGGGTTTAGCTACAACGAACCTCGGAATCATCGAACTTTTCAACCACACCCAGCTGATTCGTTGAATCCGTGATTCACTGCAATCCTCAAACAGATTCGCAGCCAAGCTACAAGATGATACTAAAATCTTTACAGATTTCGCCTTTACACTCTACAGAAACAGTTCGCGTGAATCCGACCATGGCCGACATATCGGTTCGACGATTTGGGATTCGATATCGATAAGATTATCGGATTGAAATCGATTCGCCCGCTACACTTTTCCGCTTGGCAGGTTGAAAATAGATATCAGTGCTGGGTTGTAGCAAAGTGAAAATACTTGACTGAATTGCTCATAAAATTCCTATTGATGTTTTTGTAGGGGGTTATGAAAAAAAAGAAAATCGAAGGTCATATAAGCAGATTGCACTCTTAGAGGATGACAAATGCACTGCCTCCATCATGACATTTTTTTTTCCCTCCAACTTAATCTCTCACACACAAAGAGTTCAGTAGACGAGCTGAATTAAATTGTGTCATAGTCAATGTAATGATTTGTTAAGAATATTGGAAACTTCGCTTGTTCATTTTTTTTTCATAGTCAGTTTTTTAATATATTGGAAACTTCGCTTGTTCATTCTTTTCATAGTCAGTTTATTCATATATTGAAAATTTCGGTTGTTCATTTTTTTTTTGTCAAAGTCAGTTTATTCATATATTGGAAATTGCTCTTGCTCAGTTTTTTTTTTTTTTTTTTTTTTTTGCACATTCAGTTTATTCATGTATATTGAAAATTTCGCTTGCTCATTTTTTTTTCAATGTCAATTTATTCACATTTTAAGAATATTGATAATTACGCTTGTTCGTTGTTTTTCTTATTCTTCCCATTTTGTGATGAACTTGAAACAAGCCAAACCCAATAAAGCAGGACAGAGCTTACACGACGAGACCCTCAAAGCACATTCACAGAGCAATCGTTAGCCTTGAACTTGATGATGTCCAGGAGAAAAAATTGTCCAAGAGGGAAATAAATTTCACAAACTAGTAGAAAGCAACAAATATTTTCTGACTAAGACAAAATAATTATGTGCTTATCAAAAAGCTAAGAGCTCCCGCAGATAAAAG
This sequence comes from Elysia crispata, assembly GCA_033675545.1. Lineage (NCBI taxonomy): Eukaryota > Metazoa > Mollusca > Gastropoda > Plakobranchidae > Elysia > Elysia crispata. Next base: position 34,398 of record JAWDGP010005993.1, read on the forward strand.
TGTCTAAAGATACACGGCCTAGCTCTCTTCATATTATAAAGATCGTAACTTGAAACGTGTAAAAGGTCATCAGATTTTTGTGGGCCGCCAATAAAATACAATATATATATATATCGTAAGGCAACTCTAAATCACGCGATTTTACGTGGGCATATTTTTTTAAATCCCAAAGTTGCTTTAAGGATTTGCAAAACGACATTTTCAAACTCTATTTAAATTATATTAAGCATGCGAGACAAACCATTGAGTTAGGTAGAAATTTTGATCAGCCGTACAAATCTGGATTTGTTTTTGGTGCGAAACGAACTCAAAGTTTGTTTTGATTTTGAAATACTGTGACAGTTGGAAAAAGTTGGACTATCGAAACTAGATGTAGGAGGTTAGGCTTATTCCAAATTAGAATATTAGGTCTAAACTAAAATTTCTATAGTGATTTAGATCTGTGTGTTTTTCATGTGAAACGAACACAACGTTTGTTTTGATTTTAAATCCAAAAGGAAATACGCTCTTTATCTAAATTTTGTGTATAGAACTAGAATTACCGAGATATCTAGATTCTAGGTAAAGATGGATAGGTAGAGGCACATTTGGATCATGTAATTG
>JAWDGP010005993.1:40000-42500 GCA_033675545.1 Elysia crispata
AACAGAGAAGTTAAAGGAATTTCGTGTGTCTCACTCGCACGCAAAAACCAAGTAACGTTGCAAGTCATTATGATATCCTGAGTGCTTACATAATTTTTTTTTTTTTCAATCTTCCTTTAAAATTTTATAACATTCCACTCACCAGTTCTGCGTTCGAGGGAACTTTCAGACCAACTTGTTACAATGACCTTGTCCCCAGGACGCCATCGGAAAACTCCGCACATAAATACACACTATACTAGTATCTCGGCTTCGAGAGTTCAAAAGCTCTCAGATCCAAAATCGTGTGCAGGAGGGAGGCACATCTAGATCTGGAATCTTACAAGCCCCCAAGGGGAGGGAAGCAGGAGCTTATTCATCATTACGTACGCCACAAATCAATAAACCTAGCCACAAGAAGGGAAGCATTGTGGTCGCCGTCTCCACCAGCCTACTTCTTATAGTATTGTTGCGACGGTTCTCACACAAACACAAGCGCTAGAGGACAGGATGCCGCAGTGGCGTCTGGGGGTTGCCGTGATCACGCCGGGGTGTGATCGTCAAGGCGAGCTTTTATGTAACAAGTTGAGTCTGCCTGTTGACCGCTGCGAAAAGTTCCGCGTCTATAAGTCCTTAGAGAGAGGGAGAGGTGGGAGAGGAGAGGAGGGAGAAAATGGTGGTGAATCCGAAGAGGTCTGCTTCTAGCCTAAACATTTTACCATTCGATGAGAAACGAACTGTAGATATGAAATGTCTGTGTTACCCAAATGGAAAGAATATAATTCATCTGTCTATTTATGGAAATATTCACTCGGTCGCCTTAACTTACTGACGCCCTGCAGAACTCGTTAAATGGGCACGGTTAATTCATTTTCAACCGAGTGCTGGACGTTTATGGTTGGCTGAAGCAGGGATCGATAGCGGAGGAGGAGTGACAGGAGTAGATCTGAAATGTATTGATTTACTTTCCCTATGTCAGTCATACGTCAGTCTCTCTCTCTCTCTCTCTCTCTCTCTCTCTCTCTCTCTCTCTCTCTCTCTCTCTGTCTCTCTCTCGCTCTCTTTTTCTTTCTCTCTCTCACTCTCTCTTTCTTTCTCTATCTCTCGCTCCCTCTTTCTTTCTCTCTCTCCCGCTCTCTCTTTCTCTCCTCTCTCTCTCTTTCTTTTTCTCTCTCACTCTCTTTCTTTCTCTCTCTATCTCTCTCGCTCCCTCTTTCTCTCTCTCTCTCTCTCTCTCTCTCTCTCTCTCTCTCTCTCTCTCTCTCTCTCTCTCTCTCTCTCTGCAAAAGTCTTATGCTAATAACCGCATTTGAGAGGGCTGAGTAGGCGGTTAGAAGTAATGCAATTTTGGTACTAATAATTCAATAGTCAATAACCCTATGGTCATTGTTTTCTCCCCCCCCCCCCCCCTTTCCCCCTCTTTTTTTTTTCACCCTATTATCGTCACTTAGCCAACTTGTTGAGTGTTGGAAAAGACGAGGAGATAACGAGTTATCGCAGAATCTTAAACTCGCGGAGCAGTTTCGGTTGTTTAGAGAGTAAAAAAAAAGTTAACAAAAATAGAGAGAAAAAGATTAGGTTCCCTGAGCTGCCGTTCAATGAATGAAGCAATCATTCAATCAATCCAATCAATTTAACATGGGCGAGGGGCTGCGCGTCGAAGACACACAACATACAAAAAGAACTATGGACCTTATTTCAGTGAAGAAACAATACTTCAAAGCAATTTTCTTTTTCATTTATTGACTATTAACCCTCAACGGCTTTATAAACTATGTTTTGTTTTGTTTATTTTTTAAACTTCAAAAAAGATAATTTTCATGTATGTAGTTTTATAAACTGATTATCTTACAAGTAAAAGCACGACAATGTACATAACTATGTCCAGTTTTCACACATAAATGACAAAATCTGATACGGTTTCTTTTATGCCTAAAAAGGGGGGGGGGGGGGAGCCATGTCCGAATCGATCTTAACAAAATGAACCAGTACCGTTCACGAAATGGATCAGTAACATTTCACCCCCCCCCCCCCCCCCCCCAAATTTTTCGACGAGTAGCAATATTTCACTCAAGGGTTGGAAAGCAGCCGTCACGTCTACGGGCAGAGCTGCTCCTACCGTTATTAGGATTGTGTCGCGCGTAGGCCACAGACGTCGTATCATCCTCGACAACAATAGGATCTCAGTTCACATAGATGGCGGTTTGTCACTTTCCGGGAAAAAAATAAGAGTTATTACCCTTGTAAAGGCGCCCTTTCGGGCGAAATTATCATTACATAGCGTAGTTCCGTCGAAACTAAAATGCGAAAAACCAAGATTTGACGGGGAGGATTGAGCAGTGATGAGCGAAGAAAAATTAGCCCGTTCACAAGAAGACGGTCTGGTGTCTTTTTCTATTACTTGAGCCCTTGACGGTCTCGTGTCTTTTTCTATCACTTGAGCCCTTGACGGTCTCGTGTCTTTTTCTATCACTTGAGCCCTTGACGGTCTCGTGTCTTTTTCTACTACTTGAGCCCTTGA
>JAWDGP010005993.1:47500-52531 GCA_033675545.1 Elysia crispata
GGCTAAAGAAAACCTATATTGAAAAAAAAATGGTATTCTCACAAGAACATGTAGACAGACTTCGATCTAGATCTGTCTGGAGCAAGGCAATAACATGCTGGAATTGAGCTGCATTTAGTAAAAAATGTAATGCGTTCCTACGGTTGATTGGTCCATTAGTCGATAGTTTACTTTTTTCAGCTCCCTGCAAAGTAGGCTAGAAACCCATTTTTCCACCGCACTTGCACTTTTGCGTGCACTGAGCAGGAGCAAGGCCAAAGACAGACGTGGCCTTGTTATAAACCAATCACCGATAACGGTGAAAAGAATACTACAGATTCTTACCCCCCCCCCCACCCCACCCCACCCCTCTCCAAAAAAAATAATTTTTTCAAAAAGCCGTTGTTTTGTATACGTTGGCGACGGCGAGAATCCTGTTAAATAAGAAATAGAGAAAAAGAGTTCCCTTTTAGGAACGGACTAATTTACACCCCCAAGAGGGCTTCGTTGGATCAGGACCATTGGAAACAGATTGGCCTTGGTTTTTAGTAGGGTTACACAAAAGAAAAACATTAATTTATTTCAGCTCTGTCTCTTATCTAACTTATTCCTGGTTGCTACTGTTTCTTCTATGTAAAAAACCATACCTAAAAGGAACTCTTTCTGAAATAGATCTACTAAGGAACTTTTCCGAAAGCATTTTCAAATTACAACATAAAACTTGATGGAGAGGCCAACTGTTTTTATATATAAATTTTCAGGTTTTATTTTTTATATCTCCTAGTTTTCTCCTCCTTTTTCTTGATACTTCTTCTTTTCCACTCCTTATATGGCTCCTACTAGCCATGAAAAATGGAGCGAATAATTATGTTTCTTAAAAAAGTCAATATCTGTACAGTCGTGCGGAAAAGCGCAGCTGTTAAACGCCAACATGTAAGCATGAAATTAGCGAGACCAACATATCTATCCCAACAATTTTATTTTTGGAATATTGTTAGATTATCTTAATAAAGGGTTCAGTTTCGTTATTCTTTTGCAATATATCTAATCTATAACCAGCTTTATCTTACAGCTGTATACATAACAATTTATTATTCTACGTTATTTCTCTTGTATGGCTAGAAGTTAGAATATAGGTTCAAAGAAATTTTTGCTTTCTTTCGACATTTAAATGTTTGATAGAAATTCAAAGAATTTTGAGTAATTTTCGGGCTACATAGATCTAGATTTAGATATAGGCCTACATGAAAATAAAAATGTAGATCTAGATCAGAATCTAGATTTACAGACATAAGACTTGCAATACTGATGAAGAGCTAGATCTTGATCTAGTGTCACCGCATATAGATTTACCTGCTACAGCAAACTGTAAGATGTAGAATTTATACGACACATAGGCCTAAAGTCTTTGATATAATCTAAGTAAGGTAATGCGCTAATAGACTACAAAACGAAACTGAATTATTTTTTCTTGATTTAATCCTACGTTTTTATCGTTTTAAGAGATCTATTTTTTAATTTCGGAGATGTATTAAAATTACATGCTCTAAAACAAAACTTTACAATGAAAAGACGAGCAGATATCTGATAATTATGGGCCAATCTAGAAAAGTCTTTTTTCTGTGTATAGATTTAGAGTCTACATCGACTGCACATGAAAGATCGTAAAATCGTCTAGACCTAGAATCTAGATTAGATAAGAATCTACTAAGCTTGAAAAAAAATGAACCCGTGGGAAAATCGTTAACGTTAGACTTAGAATGGGTGAATCTTACCGTCTAGATTCTGGTTAGAAGAAAAATCCGCTGACTCAGAAAAGAAAAAACAACTAGATCTATAGTCTAATAGTCCATTGGAGATAATGTCCACCTGATAATGTTTAACATCAACTGGTAGGCAGAAGTGCTTAGATTCTCGATTCTACCTGAGATGAAATGAATAAGTGTGAACACCACTGAGGGACTGCAAAGAATACACAATGGTAAGCTTACAACGAGAAACCCACGTCTGCTAGGCTAGAGGCTAAGTCATACACTGTTAGAAAATAGAAATTCCTTCTGACGTCAATAACAACGACTGACTAGATCTAGGCTTTGTCTCGTCCTGAATTGTGAGATCCACTCTGCGAAAGCGGCAGCGCACAACACAGAAAATGAAAGAGAGGAAAATGACAAATTAAGCCTAGCTTACCTACCGCTGCTGGAGGTGCGGGGCCAACTCGAGGCTGGCTCAGTCCCTTGGCCTCGGTCTAGTGATCTACGTGGACCAAAGATGCAACTAGTCTGAGATCTAGATCTACGTACGTATTTATTACTGAAGTCGTGTAGGATTCTATATGGCACAGTGTTCGATCTTGCTCCAGAGACTATGAACAGGTCTTTGGACTAGATCTAGTGACGAACTAGAATGTAAGACAAATGAGCGGCGGGTTAAGCTTGCTTGCGCTTTTTCCACATAGGCCTAAAAGCAAAGAAATATAAATGTGACCTCATTTGATTTCTTTCAGGGTCAGTCAAGTCGGGACGAAAAGATCTAGGTCGGACTGTGAGGTCATTTCCCAAGGTCACAGAATCCACTAACCCACGAGTTATGGCAGTGATGACGGCGAATCTATGATCTAGCTCTTGCGTCATGAGGTTCTACATAATCAATCTATGACCTGAATTGAGAATAATCTTAATTATGGACGATTGTATGATTGGGGTTTTATTGATAACATTATCATCTAGATTTATATTAAATAAAAAATATTTGTTTTTCTTTGCCTATTTATTAAAAGTTCATGGTTCGGGGATTTTTTGTTTATTGGTACTTGGGCTTGTTCAACAGAAAAAAAAAGGTTTTCGGTCCATTTTGAGCATGTCAGACACGACTGATAGATTAAACGACGCCTCTGCAATAATTATGCAAGCAATTAAAAAATTATAAAAATAGCCATATCTATGTTAAAGAGATCAAAAACTACTATTGAGCAAAGTCTGATATTTTTAATATGATAATAGTAATGAAAATAACAACAACAACAACAACAACAACAACAACATCAATAATAATAATAATAATAATAATAATAATAATGATCCATAATAATAATAATAATAATAATAATAATAATAATAATAATAATAATAATAATAATAATAATAATAATAATAATAATAATCATAACATTGGGAATACCACAGAAACTCTCTCGCTCATAAGTTTTCTCTCCCTTCCTCTTCATTTTTTTTAATCCTTTCTCTATTTTCTCTAATTTTTCTCTCTCACATTTTCTTTCTCAGATTTCCTCTACTCTCTTTCACTTTCTCTCCTTCTCCAGCTCTCTGTTATCTTTACTCGTATCTCTATCTCTCTTTTTATCTACCTGTCTATCAATCTGTCTATCTATATATATCTTTCCACCTATCTACCTATCCATCCATCGACATTATCTACTATTTATCATTTCCAAACTATTTATCTACTTTCCATCATTTATCGACGTGTCTACTATCTATCTATCTGTCTATCTATCTATATGTATTCTATTTTCAAGTATTTATTATGAAGAAGAAATTTCAGGTAAGATCTTTATATATATATATATATATATATATATATACACACACACACACTGAAAAGGTGTCCACTTACCTAATATGCAGACACAAACTTACCCGAAGTTTCGTGACGAGTGCCACTAGGCATGAAACTTCAAAGTCGTGGACCTGCAAATACCATGCTCCTTAATTGTCCAGAACACTGGTTTTATTATATTCTTTGACACACAACATTATATATATATATATATATATATATATATATATATATATATATATATATATATATATATATATATATATACATATTCCATCAAAATTATTTGGCTGGAAAAAATTTAAAAAGAAAAAAGGTTGCCATGTTGGGCTTGGACTCCTGAAGCCCTTTCTTCCATAGGCCATCTTAGTGAATCTAGTAACCTGAATCTAGTGATTGCAGGTAGATAGATAGATAGATAAAGAGAGAGAGAATGAGAGAGAGAGAGAGAGAGAGAGAGAGAGAGAGAGAGAGAGAGAGAGAGAGAGAGAGAGAGAGAGATACACAGATAGAGATAGCGATAGAAAGACAAAGGCAAAAAACATAGATAGCCTGATAGAAAGAGAGAGAGAGATAATAAGAGAGAGAAAGGGAAAGATAAGAACCTGAGACACAGATAGAGGAATAGACAAGAAAAAGAAAGTGGGCGTGATATATTTTTTTTTTCAATTTCTTATATGAGAACAAAGAGGAGTTGGAGCGAGCTGAAAAATGAACACTGCAGGGTTGTTGAGGTGCTTAGAACACGTGAAAGAGCTTCCCATGCTCACATCATACTGATCCCAAGCTGATGGGGAAAAAATCATAACTTCGTCTCATCAACACGATTTCATGAACAATCCTCCAAAATCCGCTTCCCGCGAAAGCAGGAAAAAGTATTCCCGCAAAGAATAATGGCATCTTGATGAAAAATCAACGAAAGAGGATAAAATGGAATAAATTTATTCGGTGGACTTTGATTAGCGAAATAAAATGCACAGCTTTGTTGGAAAATGTGGGAAAAAACTTTAAAAGGTAGGCTCCGGGTTTCCTTCTTAGTTGTGTTTTTTTTTTTCTTTTAACAATTTCACGATTTGTCTCTTTCTTACTTTATTACTATAATCTCCAACTACACGTATAATGATCATTCAAAATCTTATTGCGTGTAATCGCTTTATTTCTTCGCCTTGTGCTACTATTAGAACATCTTTGACATTACCAGTAGGCCACCGTTGCGCTGATCTATGTTGTGGTTATAACTCATTGTTATACTGTGTGGCGATCATCGCACCGCCTTGCATTGTTGAGGAACTCTTTTTATGTTATTACTTATTTTGACGTCGCACTGAATGTTGTGTGCTTTCTCTTCCGATTAGTATTGTGTCACTCACACACTTTGATTTCGTTGGTATTTTAACGAAATAAAAGACAACAAAAACCAAACTGATTCTCCTCAACTCCAGTAACTATTTGTTTGCTAACCGCCACAACTGT